>CAJQUW010013788.1:0-15881 GCA_907163375.1 Prostheceraeus crozeri | reverse complement strand
TTTGAAAATAACTAGTTTTACTTGATGTTGAATTTTCAACTTTGATATTTTTCACCACAAAGCATTTGGTTGCACTAGTAGCTGTTAAAGAGTTCATATGCAGGCTTGATAGGGAAGAACATTATTGTGCACTTTAGGAATGATTGAAAACATGCAAAAAACTTCGGAAATTTTAACGTTTTGATCGATCTACAGACCGTTTTCACAAATTGATTGCAAACAGCACAAAAAATTCTTATATAATTTTTGTACCTATATTCTCGTCAAATTTAATTCGCACGCTGATAATCGATCAAATAAACTTAATTTACTTGCGGTAATGCTGAGACACATTGGTTCTGGAAATATAGTTGTTGTGGTTTGCCTAATTAAAATGAAGTAATTAGTGATTGTCTGCTTTGTTACTTTCACGATGCTATTTGTAGATAATCGGAATATCAATGTAGTCACATAAATCCTCCTTTTCATCATTGTATGAGCTGACTCCATTAATCGGACGCAACGCAAGCGTTTAGCATACCTACGGCGTGAAGGAAATGCTATTTGTTTGCTGATTGTGAGCAGGTGCAGAGACGAGACAAGACCTATGTCTGATCCGAGATTCGAATTTCTCATCGTGGGACCTCAGGTGAGGGAAGTGATGACTCACGCAAAGGCTGACTATGGGAATAATCACAATTTTGAAGTTTGTCAGTGAACCGGATGGGCCGATTTTGATAAAAACTTACATATTCTTGGAGCTGATAACACCAGCATTATTTTAAGCTCAAACTGGAAAGCACCAGCGTTAATACAACAGAAGTTGTTAAGTTGTGTGCAGTTGACCGTCGTTGAACATTGTTAACGCGAAAGTGGCGTAAGGGTTAATTAGGTAGGTGTAAATTGAATGAAATTGCACAAATTGACGTCCGAATTCGAAAAACAATATATCATCTGAAAGCTTGACACGAGCCTGATTCAATGGTGATAATCTCAATTTTCTGTATTGCATAGTTTCGTCTGTAGGTGTCGGTGATCGAATTGACCAAACATTCATACTTTTAAGTCTGCTGCCCACAGCTGACCAGACATAAGCTAAACGCTTTGCCAAATTTTGGTGCTTGACATAACCTTTCACATGGTACAAAGGTTATTGAAATTGAACATTGTGACTCTTCTATAAAAGGTACATGTTGAAATATACAGAAGTCAAGAGTCCAGTGCGAAGTTCACTTTTCTATTGAAACACATATTCAAATGTTTACAATCCATGATAACATATATATTTAGTACAGATAAACATCACAACTCGCCCTTTCTTTCGAAAAGAGTCCAATCACTAATGGAGAAGACAGCAAAGAGGCTGAAAAGGCGAACACTCATAAATCAATCACTTAGTGAGAATCACACCATCACTATACACAGCGATGTCACTCGATTAATGAGACTCACTATCACTGCCGACATTAATGTCACTCGAGGTCATCTCAAAGTCTCGGAAGCGCGACGGCGCCCTGCGGCTCCTCTGTGGTCTTCGGATTTCTTCTCTCCTGATTTTCGCGTTTCACCATTGTCCTTCCTGTCTGTGGTCGGTCTTCACTTTCTTGCACCTTCCTCGTTCACTAACACTCGATCCCATCTCCTTGCGACGGTCGGCGATAGTCGTTCACTATCGAGTATGATCCGTTCTTCCGCCTCCTCGGTTTTAGTTTCGGACATCATACGATTCTTGACGGGCAAAGGTTGATAACCTTAAGCAGTCGATTCATTCTTAATCCTACCCCCTTCCTTAACCATGACTGTATGTCTATCAACTTGACTAACAACTTCAGCCGTAGTTCCTAGTGCCTCAAGTTTCTTTGGACTAACTGGAGATTTGACAAGTACCTTCTGAGCCGAGGAGGGAATTGCCTATTTCATAACGTCTATGTGCATCTGCTCTATGCCTACGCTTAGCAATGTTCTGCGCGGCAGAACCGAAGGGCTGCGGAGAAATGTATCGGTCGCTAAGGGGTGGGAGTGATAGAGGTCCTTGACTCTAAAGGCTAAAAAAAGCTCGCTAGGTGTGTACCCTGTTGTTGCATGTATGTCATTTCTTATTGCCATTAAGGCGGTCGGCAAAACATGTCTCCAGCTACTGGCCATTCCAATCTTTGTTCGAGTAACAAAACATTTAAGCTTCTTTCTGTAGCGTCCCGTTAAACCTTTCGCATAAACCGTTTGAGCTAGGCCTAGTAAGTATTCGTAAATAATTTTCTTAACCACCCGAAATTGCGTAAATAGTTCAAAAAATTCCCTTGCTTCTGTATTGTGTGCCATTATCAGACAGGAATAGCGTCAGGAAACCCATACCGTGAAAAGAAATCCCGAAATTTATCAATAAGCGTTCGTGCAGACATATCCCCTCACTGGGTAGAGCCTCAGGAAACCTAGAGAAAGCGTCCGATGATTACCAAAATATATTGATAACCTCCATCTGATGAAGCGGTCCAATGGAATCTGTTGCCAAATTCATTTGAAGAGGGGCATCTAAAAGGTATGGCTTCAGCTGCGCGTTTACGAACTTAGATTTAATCATTGAACATATTCTACAATGTTGGACAAAGTGTCGCACGTCTTGCCGGAGGTTTGGCCAAAAATATGTGCTCGTCGCCTTCTGTATCATGTTCTCTATCCCCTGGTGTCCATAATGCAGTGCTGTCAAGAGTTGAGTTCGTTTCCGTGGGGAGGAATTAAGGAGTTTGTCTTTCACGGTAAATAATTCCCATTCTTGATTGAATAAATCATTCTTACAACACCAAAGTTGCTGGGACACTTTCCGTTTGGTTGGCAACTGTCATTTCTATCAATTGCTTTGAAAAGAATCTTGAATTCTGGGTCATCTTTCTGGGGCCCTTCTGATAACATCAACCTCAACCGAAACTTCTCCATCTTCATCTACCTCGGCAATCGAATAAACTCGTGATAACGCATCCGCTACAACATTTTCTTTCCCTGGAATGTATTTAACATCATAGTCAAACTCAGAAACCAACACTCTCCATCTATGAACTTTGGAACTGACGCTATCTTGCATTGTAACAAGGTATTTCACGGGTTGGTGATCTGTTAACACCGTGAATCTTTTCCCAACTAAGAAAGATCTCAGCCTCTGCATGGCCCATACAATCGCGAACGTCTCCTTATCGATAGTACTCCAACGTGTCTCTGTCTCGTGAGCTTCTTCGATGCGAATGAAACTGGCCTTGTCCAGCTTTGGTCATGAGGTCAAGCCCCCTCTTACACAATCATTTGATACAATCTGTGCTCAACAACTAATTCCTCTTCAGACCTCGGGAGGTACCAAAACGCCATCAGACAATTGATCTTTGAGCTTATTAAATGCTAGTAACGTCGCATCTGTCCATGTGATTTTTTTTTCCTGATGCCAAATCGTGCAAATCTTTAGAAATTGAGGCAAATCTCGGAACGTAATTTCGGAAATAACTTGCACATTCCCCAGGAAACGCTGTAACTCTTTCGGAGTTTTCGGCGTTGGGAACTGCCTTATGGTTGTCGTCCTCTCTGGATCGGGGGTAATTTTCCCGTCACTGATCTTATGGCCTAGGTATGATACACTGCTTTTATGGAAAGAGCATTTCTGCATGTTCAAGCTTAAATTGCTATCTTGAATTCTTCGTAAAACGTCGGGTAATGCCTTATCGTGATCTGCTTTTATTCTTGGCGTGAATGAGGATATCATCAACATATACTGACACACCTGTTATATCGTGGAAGAGTTCATGCATTACACGCGTGCAGTAACTTACGGCATTTTTGAGCCCAAACGGTAGTCTCCGAAACTGGTATAAATTGCCGACCGCATAAAATGCGGTTTTCTCCTTATCTGATGGGTGTAGCGGCAGTTGGTAATAGAACTGTGAAAAGTCAAGTGTAGAGAACACACAACAACCTTCTAAACGCTGCAAAAGTTCCTGTACATTTGGAATCGGGTAAGCATCACCTTTAGTCAGCTATTCACCGGCCTATAATCAATACCATTCGATAGCCACCTGAGCGGTTAGGGACAATTAACCGGAGCATGCCTCCAAGGGGACCTAGGATGCCTCGATGATACCGGCTTCCAATAGCTGTTT
Source organism: Prostheceraeus crozeri (assembly GCA_907163375.1). NCBI lineage: Eukaryota > Metazoa > Platyhelminthes > Polycladida > Euryleptidae > Prostheceraeus > Prostheceraeus crozeri. The sequence continues at coordinate 11,766 of CAJQUW010013788.1, read as the reverse complement.
CACACCTGTTCCTTGCATATTTGGATAGTTCCGAGGGCTCATGGACCTTACTTTGCACTGATGTGGGTAGCGATTCTGGACTGACCTCAATAGACTGGAGACGGCTCTTTTGTATAACAAGCTCTGCCAAGTGCTTATCAAAAACATCTGGAAATTCAGACAAGGTTTTTGGCAACAGAGTCAGAATCAAATCAGGTCCTTCTTCATTTAGCTGGATTGATCTGAACCTTCCAAGTAAATTCATTCCTATCAAACAGTCACAAGGTAGGCCTACTGACGAAGGTACAACATAAAAGAAGATTTCATTACAATTTCCGCCTATTTTCAGAGGGCCGCTAATGGCCTTATCTAACTTCAAAATTCTGCCGTCAGGCAGAAGAGCCTGATGTCTAGCCTTTCGAACTCCCTTCTGAAGTCCAGCCTGATTTACAAACTCATGTGACAATAAAGAAATCGTGGCACCTGTGTCCACTATGCCCCGAACAGATATATCATAAAATTGGCACCCAATTTCCTTCAGCTCTCCTCTCTCAATGTCATCCAAATCCGAAATAATAAAAAGAGAGGCAATACGACTAGTCCCTGGACTGGAATCTCTCTTTGGCTGTTGCATCGCAACAACTTAAAGCAGTTCCTCTTAATGTGACCGCGGTCGCCGGCAGTAATTACAGATGATTCTCTGGTCTTGTTCACTTCGGCGTGGCGAACTAAATCTAACACTTCGCCAAAAGTCACTGGACAACCTATTCTGTGGTGAATTACTGCGGGAACTGACAGCAAGAATTCCAGAATTTCTCGGCGCATGCTCAGTTGGCTTATCTCTAGATTTCATTTCCTCTATCTTGTCACTGGTACTTTCAAACGTGATTGCAATGTGTAACTGCCTGGTCCAATGTCAGGTTGTTAATCGACAAAAGTCTCCGACGAATTTCATCCGAATTGATTCCTAGTATCAACTGGTCCCTTATATTTGGTTAACTACAGTATCAATTGTCTTGTTTTCAAAATCGCATTTTTTCGCGACAAAATGCAACTCATTCACGAACGACGTGACCGGACCGGTACCTTGCTCAAGCTTCCTGAAACGATACCTCTCGTAAGTAAGATTGCACTTGGGAACAAAATAATGAGTTCAACGCATCTATAAGCTTTCCATATGGATCTGTGCTAACATCATATGTTAACCCCGCGATTACTCTAACGGCATCTTCCCCGATGCAATTAAGAAGCAACGCGTGTTTCTGTGGAGAATCCAACTTGCAACTTATTTCTACTACACTGAGGTAGTTCTTAAAATTGTCTATCCAACGCTGAAACTCATCTGGGGAACCTGATACTGACAGATCCTTAGGAGGTTTGCCTAAAACTGACATTTTCGAAAACCGGCTGAAGTTATGTCCTTTCTCATAAACAAATAATTCTATGTATATATATATATCCTATATATAAATCAATTGTGCAGCCAGAAAATATAATCCTGCACGTGACGCCACTGTGACTCTTCTATAAAAGGTACATGTTGAAATATACAGAAGTCAAGAGTCCAGTGCGAAGTTCACTTTTCTATTGAAACACATATTCAAATGTTTACAATCCATGATAACATATATATTTAGTACAGATAAACATCACAAACATCTTCATCAATGAGAAAATCTTAAGAGATTTTTTTAGCAACATTTTTTTGGTAAAACTTATTAGCATTGTATCTTTTTGTACATACAGCCAATCCTAAAAACCGTGTATCATGATGAAGCTGACTGATAGTTCATGCTGTCTGCCAACTTTCATAAAAAAATTCTGTCGTCTTCATGTTGAAACTCTGCATCAAAGAAAACGCTCAATTTTTTTCATTAGGCCTACTGACCACAGCTGACCACAGATGAAAACGAAATACATGTCAAAACAATCTATGGAACATAAGGTTTCATATGGTATATCGTTTATCAAAATTGATCCAGGACTTCAACACGAAAATTTCATTTGAAAATGGCCCAGCTTTTTTGTGCAATTACTTTTGAAACGGTCTGTACATGGCAATTTGCGAAGTTTGTATTGGAGCGGCTCAGGGTGATTTTCAAATTTAGATTTCATTTTCTAGCAATGTTTTGAATTAAATGCTATGTCCAATGCGACAACTCTAATACATTTCCATGGCTTGTGAAGTTTTCATAAACTGCAGATCCTGCAGTTACTTGCTTTTCAGTTCTACAAACACAAAGTACTATCTTAAGTTGTTACTCCTTGAAATTTTTAATGTACTGTCATGATGCGATTAACAATTTACAAGTATAATCATATTGTGAATAATCTAAACCAATTTCCACAGGTTTAATTAGGCCCTACCTTTTGCACACTATACATACAGGCCGTAGTGCATTGCATAAATTGGAATTATGCTGATTATATACAATGTAAAAGTGACGATCCCAAAAAGTATTTGCTTGGTTGTCCGTTTCCTAAATCGTTGCGCAACCCACAAAGTTCTTGCATCTTTTGCATTCTTATTCAATTCAATCGTAAGCTGATAACCATTAAATTTATCCACTTGGTCAGCCGAGACAATTGGTACCAGTGTGGTTTGCCTAATTAAATGAAGTAATTAGTGATCGTTTAGTTCTGTTGCTTCCACAGTGTTGTTTCAGATATCATGTTGGCCCTTATGTCACTCACTGTCTTGTCATCATTCAATCATTTAAATAGACAATTATCCGCACTGTGACAATATTTTATGCGTGTATTTTATAAGACTATGGAAAAATTGAGAAATAACTTTATGAAAGATAGGCTAAGAAAACGCAGATCACACGAAATTCATAGACTAGAAAATACGATTCTGGAAACGTATTTGAAGAATAGTAGGGTTTAAAAACTGTATGTAAGTTGAAAATCAGTGTGGACGTGCCCTCTGCTGTCAAGCCAAACATGAGAACTTCGAAGTAGGCTTTATACAGGCCAAACTTCAGCTGCAATCAGACTCCTCGAACAAAACTATCCTAGAATTCAGCAATAGACTTATTGCCTTTACTTATTTATGTACTTCCAAGTAACTGTCTTTGAAGATGTATCTTTTTAAAGCGGATCCATGGAGTGGTTACTTTGACTTCTTAAACAAATTCGTCATCGTTAGCTGTCTGCAATTTTGTATATTTAATTAACAGACAACGGTTTCAGCCAACATCACACAAATTATATTATATATTCATGCTCTCGCAATCTTGTAATTCTTTTGACTGATTAAGCCATAGAATAGGTATATTAGTTAGAGTAGTAACTCAGCATTGATTAAATCCCCAATGTGTATGCAGTTTCGATTTCATTAAATGAACATGAGTCGAGAACAGGTACCACCAGTGAGATGTGCAAATTTCTACACTTTTGGAGAAACTAACACGAATCTGACTGATCGTGATAGCAATACAGAAGAAGGAATAGTGTTCCACAAATCCTCCATGTCATGTCAATTTGGAGAGGCAATATAGTTTGTTGATTTAGCAATTACATGGGTTGCCATTACTAAAACCTCAACTTTATTATAATAACATCATTTTCTTAAGCATGATCATATCACAAACTGCCACTGATAGAGGAAAACATCAATCAATGAAGCTCATTATAATTAATTTTGAAAGATATTAATGGATCCACATTAATATTATTAACATAATTATTCAGATTCAAGAAATTATGGAAATCATAAAATCATACCGCTGGAAATTGAATTAAAAACATGACATCTCAGCTAAGAAGCACAATGAAATCTCAACTTTTCCTTCAAGACATGCAGTGACTTCATTATACTGTGGTTCATGAAATTTCCTATATAATCAGCTTAATTTCCGCTTAATTATGATGCTTAGTAGCAAACATTTATTCCTTTTGATATCCAACTTGTTTCATACTACTTATATAGGGACTTCATCTCGGTAGTATACAAATTGGCAAAATTTTGACTATTTTAAAAGTGTTCAAATAATTTTTTAGACTACGGGAACGTAATCTGAATCCTTTGATATAAAAACTGAATCTTTTGATATAAAAAATTTCACTGTATACATAAACTTGTTTGATTCGACACTCTACCTGCATAATACTTACTCAATGGACAAAACAATTAATTTTGGTGGTTTAGGCATCTGATGGTCTATCAAATTAATAAAGGTCGACATTAATGTAGGCCTGATTCAAAAAACCGGCCGGCGTGCGTACGAGTAACCGGCAAGGCCGATCGGCCGGCAAAGCTGCAGTTTCTTCTTCTTCGAAACCTTCTGTGGGAACCTTGATATTTGCATGTACATTTATGATAGTCATCAAACAAATCAATTTTGAAATAATGAAGTCTATCTGCCGAAACCCTCATCCTTCCCCACTCACATATTTACTGAGAAGAGACATCAAAATTTGTCCCTGAGCTTATTTCTTTAACACAAATTTGCTAATGATTACGCTAATTATATTTGGCTTCCTGATAATATGTTGTGGGTGGATTGTGGGAAAGATGATCATGCAACATTACAAGCAATTTTCTATTTTCAGGGAGATAATGAATATCAACGAAGAATTTAAGGATTTGAAGATGAAAGCAACGAAGAAAGCCCGTGATGCTAAGAAGGGCAAGAGAGACGATGGGATGTTGGGCACGCTGGATGAAGAGGCGGGCAATGTGCTGCTAGAATTGAATCGCTTGAGAGCAGACAGTGACGATGAATGATTCAACGGAATCAAAATTTCTTCTCATTAACTTGAACGCCGGTGATGCTCGACGAATTGAGACATCGTCCAATTAACGCTGACGCAACTGTGCCATTTTTGAGCGCACGTGGTTGGATTCTGCTGCGCCAACGGGAAGCTGACTGCGAGGATAAAATGTCCTCTCTCCTTTCCTCTTTCTCGACCATGTCTGCTTTCATCTTCCTCATCTTATCACTCATTGCCTGTACTTGGGCCCAAGATCCTCAGGATGACTGTGGAGAAGACCCTGTGATCGAATTCTGGAAGGACATTCAACCGTTTCGCCGAGGACCTGCCTGGCACTTAGATGGAGCGCTGCGTGTGCTTAGCATCAGCTTTCCAGTCAAGTATCACAAGCTGATGAAACTGCATAAACTCTGGCAGGCTTGTATTGATCAATCATAAAGTACACGACGTCGCAACGACAATAAACCTTTTGCCATCATTTCTTCATCTTTGTTCTGTGCCATACAATTCCGGTGAGGTTGCGTGGGTGTGGAATATACTGTATACATTTCTAATAAATTCGGTGAAATCAGCAGTATCAGTTCCGGTTGTGACTGAAAATGAATAAGATATTTAGGCCCAGTTTCGGTGGAAACCTACCCTCAATAAGGTATAAAAGTAAATTCTGGCCGTGCGGCCTTGTGGTAGAGTGTTCGCTCTGCGTCCGGGAGACCTTGGTTCAAACCTTGGTCGGGTCAAGCCTAAGACTTTTGAAAAAGGCACACTCTGCATTCTTGCTGAACACTCAGCAGAAAAAAGAATGAGAGTGGGATAAGTGACAACTCAACCGCATGGAAGAAAGGCTCCGTGCCTAATGTGCTTCCGAGTATAAACAAGGTTCAATCATTTATTCATTTTTATTCAATTTAAAAAACGGAAGAAGTATATAATAGAAACTAATAATAGACAATTTGATCTATCGTTCATTTAATTTCATTGTTGTTAGTTGCATTCACAACATGGTTTAAGATGCTTTGGTGGACAATCGATCCCCGCTACTTGCCTTAATGTCGGTGGTCACAAGTGTGACGAGTTATTTATTCATTGATTAATATTGCTGTGACAACTGATGTGTGGTGGTGAGGGTTTGATCCTGCCAATTGACAGAGTCGTGTAAGTGGCTCGTGGTTCAGTTGGTTAGAGCACACGTCTAGTTAACCTTCGTCGTAGGTTCGAATCCTACCAGCTTTACATCTTTTGCATGGCAATTTGATCTATCGTTTATTTAATTTCATTGTTGTTAATAGCCGAAGAAATTTCATTATGTTATGAGAACTTTATTAATAATAATAATGCGCTTTATTTTCATATGACTGAAAATCAATCCTGACAAGAAATAAGGTTTTGCAATATGACACAGAATGGGAAGAAAGAGTTTGATCGGAGTTTGGTGTAAACAACGGTCATCACTAAATGGCAGTTACTATTTATTGAGTTGTTATGCATGTTTCAGTCGATGTGATCAATATCATTGGCGATTAAGACAAAGCTTTTGAACATAGTTTTAAATTTTGAACTCTATTTCTGGTTATATACTTAATGGAAATATTGAATAACCTGGTTTTCTAGCACCGATAGAGATCACAATTAGAAAGAAAAGTAATAGCTAAATGACTATGAGCATGACTGCTGATGATAGATATTAATAAAGATGCAAAAATTCTGATACCGTGTTCGTGGTGTTTGATTCTGATGGTCGTTAATGGTCCATTGTATGGTTTGATTATCAGTGTCACTGCTGCTTTTGGATAATTTGTCTTCATTATGATTTTGAAATTTTGGGCTGCTGGGGGATACATGTGCATGGATATTTCAGATGAAGTATTGCTTTTGATGTGCTCATTGATCCGCTTCTGCAATGTCTCCGAGTTTCTTCCATGTAGCATCGAGAGCAGTGTTCACAATTATAGAAATACACAAGAGAGTAGTAAGTAAAACTCCACTTCTGGACCGCGCAAGATGGCCGCCATCGCTGACGTCCCCCCCCCTCTGGCACGGCAGAGTGTCGTGGTCGGCCGCCGTGGTGCTTCGGGTCTGAGTCCCCCCCCCTCTGGAACGACAGAGGTTGTGGTCTGTCGTGGTGTGCCGGCCAGGTGGGTTCACGTTCACAACATGTTCGCTGACGTCCCCCCCCTCTGCAACGACAGAGTGTGAGACTCGGGTGAGTTGGTCCGACCGCCTGGTTGACGTGGGCGACCGTCTAGGTTGACGTGGGCGACCGCCAGGATTAGTCTTGAGGCTATAGTGTGTGATGTTTTTCGTGCAATCTGCTGAATGTTGGGTTGTAAAATGGGTTGTTTCGAGTGGAAGGAGTGGTCGGATGAGAAAACGGAGGTCGGATTCGTATTCAGCGTGAAATTCTGCATCGGTAGGGTGAGTTTCAAGTCAATCGGAGAGAAAAAGAGCGGGAGGGGAGGGCGGCTGACGTCCCCCCCCCCTCTGGACAGCTTGCTTCGATTTTGGCTTCCAGTGGACGGATTTTGTCGTGCGATAGCTCGTTTGAAAGCTAAGAGTGAGACAAATTCAGTGAAAGAATCGGCTTGTTCCTATCTGTCTTCGTTCAAAAGTTAGAGCGGTTACAAGATTTTAGGTCGGAGCTCGCTTACCTGAAAAAATCCTAAGTGTCAGAGTGACTTTGTATGGGTAAAATTTTGAAAATTTTCCAAAGTGTGGAATTTCGACCTGGGACCGTCACCAAAACAATTTTCATCAAATTTCACTGACCTCCCCCCTCCCCGACAGCAATCTTCTAACTTTGGTTCTAGTGGACGGATTTTGTCTTACAGCTACTCGTTTGAAAGAGGAGAAAAAACTGCTCGACAACATTTTTTGTTGCGAGTCAATCGGACCAGCCGTTCAAAAGTTAGAGCGGTTACAAGATTTTAGGTCGGAGCTCGCTTACCTGAAAAAATCCTAAGTGTCAGAGTGACTTTGTATGGGTAAAATTTTGAAAATTTTCCAAAGTGTGGAATTTCGACGTGGGACCGTCACCAAAACATTTTTCATCAAATTTCACTGACCCCCCCCCCCGACAGCAATCTTCTAACTTTGGTTCTAGTGGACGGATTTTGTCGTGCGATAGCTCGTTTGAAAGCTAAGAGTGAGACAAATTCAGTGAAAGAATCGGCTTGTTCCTATCTGTCTTCTTTCAAAAGTTAGAGCGGTTACAAGATTTTAGGTCGGAGCTCGCTCACCTGAAAAAATCCTAAGTGTCAGAGTGACTTTGTATGGGTAAAATTTTGAAAATTTTCCAAAGTGTGGAATTTCGACCTGGGACCGTCACCAAAACATTTTTCATCAAATTTCACTGACCTCCCCCCCCCCTGGACAGCAATCTTCTAACTTTGGTTCTAGTGGACGGATTTTGTCGTGCGATAGCTCGTTTGAAAGCTAAGAGTGAGACAAATTCAGTGAAAGAATCGGCTTGTTCCTATCTGTCTTCGTTCAAAAGTTAGAGCGGTTACAAGATTTTAGGTCGGAGCTCGCTCACCTGAAAAAATCCTAAGTGTCAGAGTGACTTTGTATGGGTAAAATTTTGAAAATTTTCCAAAGTGTGGAATTTCGACCTGGGACCGTCACCAAAACATTTTTCATCAAATTTCACTGACCTCCCCCCCCCGACAGCAATCTTCTAACTTTGGTTCTAGTGGACGGATTTTGTCGTGCGATAGCTCGTTTGAAAGCTAAGAGTGAGACAAATTCAGTGAAAGAATCGGCTTGTTCCTATCTGTCTTCGTTCAAAAGTTAGAGCGGTTACAAGATTTCAGGTCGGAGCTCGCTCACCTGAAAAAATCCTAAGTGTCAGAGTGACTTTGTATGGGTAAAATTTTGAAAATTTTCCAAAGTGTGGAATTTCGACCTGGGACCGTCACCAAAACATTTTTCATCAAATTTCTCTGAATGAGGGGGGGGAGGGGGGGTCAGTGAAATTTGATGAAAAATGTTTTGGTAAAGGTCCCAGGTCGAAATTCGGAAGTTTTAAATTTTTCAAAATTTTCACCACACTGGAGCTCTCACACTTAGGAATTTTTTCACTTGTGGCATATTACATGGACATGTGCTGACGGACCAACTTCCCGTGATCATATGAGAATGGTTCAGGTGTCATATTGTAAAGAATGATGAGACGAATCGTTTGCAACAAACCGCATGTCGCTACGATGAATACTTTCGGAGATAGAGCCATTTTAAGTTTTCTTCCGAGCATATATAAACCCCCGACAACGTAAGTCTGATCACTTCATCGAAAGACGAGTTAAGCGACGGTCGTCGCTCTGAGCTCCCGATATCGGGTGTTTCAAAGGACTCTATCTTTTGAAGTAGGCAAGCTATCTTCTTACTTCAAAGTTTGTATGATAGAGTTTGATAGTGTCTTTACTACTGATAAAAATTTTTAAAAGTAGTATGAGTAGTAAAATGCGGAATTTTTTAAAAATTCTACAATTTTCACTTTTTTCAAAGTTTTAACATATAGACTAAGGTTTTCAAGTATCCTGAGTTCAAATATGCTATCAGATTTGAAATTTAACTAAGTCTAAGGCAGCTTTGAGGGGTTAGATCCCAGCTACTGATCACTACCTTTGACTCGGCGTTCCTGTTACCACTTCGGGGCAGTGACAATGATGTCTTCAGCTGTAAAGAGCGGGTATCGGGGAAGATCTCTCACTTCCCTAGTGATCAGTACAAGGCCTTCGGGCTGTTGACGGGATCGAGTGCCACTCACTACACTCTTTAGGAATATGACTGTACTACATGATTCCAAACTTATACAAATTTCATTATCTTACAGCTAACGATAAATCTAACATGGCTAACGACAAAAATCGTAAATACCATATCAAAATGTGTGTGTGCGGTCGTATAAATCGCAGTGCGGACGCCAAGGCTCACGTCAAGAAGGCGGGCACCGGCCACATGATTATCTTGAATAGGGTTGCGTGCGTGAAGTGTAGAGTGCTGAAGGGTGATGAGGATGAGGCGCGTTTTTACAGAGTGCATGCTGACTGTAGTGGTGGTTTAGTGACTGATTTGAGATTTACGCAGTTGATTGTGGAAGAGAGGGAGCGAATGTTGGCGATCGAGCGAGAGGGTAAGGCTGAGAATGTTGTTGAGAATGTTGTTGAGAATGTTGTTGAGAATGATGAGTTGGCGAGAGCGGTTGCGTCGTTGGAGGGTGAGATTGGGCGAAAGAGAGTGTTTGAGAGTGATGATGAGGATGATGTGGATTTGGATAGGGAGCGAGTGAGGAAGCGTGTGAGGAAGTTGAGCTCTTCGTCATCGGAGGTGTCAGACATCGTCATCACCGACCCCCCGAAGAGCTCATCTTCCCCAATAGTGAAGGGTGGTGGGGTACGGAAGCAGTCGGCGCGGTGGGATGAGGACATGGAAAAGAAGCATGTGTCGCAGCAAGCGGCACATGCTTTGTTGGTAGATCGCTACGAAAGTTTGAAGAAGGTGAATGAGAGAACGTTGAGTGAGTTGAGTGAGCTGAAATGTAAGGAGGTGGCAGATGAGAATATCCGTATGAGGCGTGTTGTGAAAGAGTTGAAGGAGAATGTGCGAGTGTTGGAAGACAAGAATGATGAGTGTGAGAAGAGGGCGAGTGCTGCGGAGAGGAGAATGGGAGAGGCAGAAGCGAAGTTTGAGGAGATGATGAAGGAGATGAGTGTGTCGAGAGCGAGGAATGTTGAGTTGGAGAGGACTGTGGCTCGGTGGGGTGATGAGAGGCAGGCGTGTGAGAAGTTGGAGCGCATGAGGGATGAGTGGGAACGTGTGAATGAGGATCGTTTGTTTGAATTTCACATCCCTATTCGGGATAATCATTTGGCCGGCGAAGTCCTCATCAACCAAAGTCTCGATGAAAGTATAGTATGCTACAATGGTCATCCGAGTAAGAAATGCCTCCACGCCACACTAAGAATGCGCGGGCATCTGCACAAATTTTCAATCAGGAAGCCCGCGAGACTGCCTAAGGATGACTAACTTGGTAAGTGAAAAGCAAATAAGATAGTATATCCTATTCTAATACATATCATTTTCATTGCAGATCTTTGCCCGCCTTCACCACCCCATCAATTTACTCCCGAGAACGAACCATCGGCTCTCTTAAGGGCCACCTAGGGGCAAGACATGATAGAACCTCCTCGCGGTTTGCCCTGGGCAGTCTTCGGACTGGCGAATACTATCATTAAGTTGAATCTGCTATCATTCAACTTGAACGTTGCGTCGCGTTAGAGGGGTATATAAACCACTGCCTCTCATTTCATTTCATTTCAATCATGCAGACGCCGAACAGTCAAGTCAGTTCTCCTCGCGGACCGCAGTTAAGGCCGCGAAATTTATTTGAGGAGTTTGTCAGGCTAGAGGAGCAAGACAGAGTTTTTAATAATCTTGCTCGGATTGGCAATCCGATGACAGCAACTGCTGTCAATCCAACGGAATGGCGCTACATTCCACTTTTTAGCCATGTGCCAGTCAGTGTGGAAGTCGACAGTGCTACCAAAGAGAGAGTCAAAGACTCTCTCAGCAGAATTGGTAGGGTGTAAGATGACAGTACTCCCGAGAACGAACCATCGGCTCTCTTAAGGGCCACCATGGGGCAAGACATGATAGAACCTCCTCGCGGTTTGCCCTGGGCAGTCTTCGGACTGGCGAATACTATCATTAAGTTGAATCTGCTATCAGTCAACTTGAACGTTGCAAATGAAGTTCGGTGTAATACTTCCTTTCGACGGGCGTTCCTGTAAAGGGCGGCGGTGAAACCCGTAGCTATGTATACCGCAAGGGACATTCGGCAATGGTCAATCTTGTTAAACCTCTCTGCGTCATGTTTGCAAGTGATTGCCTCTGTCTCAACGTAGTATGCATTCGCGCCAGGGCGACATTTAGCCAACTGTCGAAGGTTACCTAAAACTTTCCATTGCATACGTTATGAGAACCATGAGTTCTACCTGTCTCTATCAATGAGACGAATTGATGAATGGAATGAAATGGGAGACACTCACGCGCCACACGCAACATAACACACTT
>CAJQUW010013787.1:25990-98956 GCA_907163375.1 Prostheceraeus crozeri | reverse complement strand
AACTGACTTTGAAGTTGGCGCCAAAATGTGTTCCAACTATTGTTTGACAGTTAAAATGCGTTGTTCCCTATTAGAGCTACGTGATGTTCATGATGCACTATGTAGGCCAGGCTGTTGAATGAATATATCACTACTTGAAGTGACTCGAGCTAATTTAATATACTGCATCAGAATAGCTGAAGGTTATCTTTTAAAATGAGAAAGAAACTTATCTTTTTGTAACACCTTCAGTATTCAAATATTGCTACATTTTCTTATAATAATTGTCTGAAAATCAATGCGAAAAGCATAAGCATCTGCCTGCTCTCATAGCTACCTAGCGTGGACTACACTAGTGGACAGAATTGCGGAAACATTGCAATTTATATATGATTTTATGCGTTAATTGTAATTTATTGTCATTTTACACGATAATTGCAATAAAATGATGCAATATATAAATTGCAATTTCTGTATTTTTCGTTTGCGAAATTTTCATCGTATATTTATCATCATCGATTCATCTCAGTGTTGCTTCCTTTACAAAGATTTTTGCTCTCTTCAGGATAAAAAATGAAAACATTCATATCATTGCTACTTTTTGTTGATTATAATTGATATCACTGTAGTATACGAAAATTGTAATAAAAATACCCTAATGACCATATCGCAATATGGTCATTATAATACTATATATATTTATATATATATATATATATATATATATATTTATATATATATATATATATATATATATATATATATATATATATATATATATATATATATGAGACATGTATTGCACAAAAGCAAATCGCAATCAATTTCAGATAACTTAAGGTAATAGTTTTCAAATGATCGATAAATTGATTTCACTTCGGAACTAGAAAACTTAAAAACGACTTTAAAAAACCATTTCACTGCAAAAATATTTATACCGGCGCTAAAATATTATCATAATCACCTAAATGTTCATATCTGAAACATTTTACAAATATTTATAAATTAATTTGTCGATGTAACAAAAATGTTTCTGTTTACTTATGTAATTGTTACCATTAAACAGTGCAGTAAGCGGAGTTCTGAACTCATCTGTTTAGCTACATGATAACAATGTTTACGTCAAATGATTGAAAAATCACAACTTTTTATCACTAGCCAGCAGCTGGTGTCAAAACGGAACCGAATCTCCAAGACAAATACGTGAACAATGGAATTGAACTTGAACAGTGTAACTTGCAAAGGAGCAGTGTCTGTGTGACTTCACATCACATTGAAGTCGATGAACATGCAGTTTGATTTCACAGACAAGCACAATAGCAGCACCCATATTCACCATACTTCATTAATAATTGCAGCTCTACATTAATATGAGCGTTTGTTTCTTCCTAGCATGCCTTCAGTCGAGGACTTCTATATAATACGATCGAGTGACGTCATAACAACATCAATCTTGCCTTACACATAGGATCATTGCTTTATAGAGTGACTCACGCATAGAGTGCACGTGCCCTCGACATCTTTGGCGCGCACTGACTTACTTTACGTTTCTTTTAACAATGCGTGACCTCACTGTTTGGCCATACTGCTGCGCTCGTTTCGATATGCGCTCCTCAGTCGAACAGAAGGGCTGTGAATTGTAAAGCTGTCACTGGATGTGCCAACGACTTTTCATGCTGATTCTTTACATCGGTAAACTATGATTTCGTGAAGCTTCTTCGAATTAAACGAAATATGATAGAAGTGTGAATCGAATACCTGTGTGACTCAATTTCTGCCGATTCTCTCAAGTTTACGTGCTGGTAAGGAATAGAGCGGAGGCCACGTAAAAGAAGGTAAGACGATCACTCATGCTACAAACCAAGTTATTATTCCATGAAGTGTGAGTTAAATTGTATTTTAGCTGTAAACGTACACCTTCATGGTCTCCTTTTTGAAATAATGTGCTTGAGATTGAAAAAAAATTTAACATTTTTCTAGACCTACCGGTGCTAAAGTTTTTGATTTAAAAACAATGAATATTTTTCTGAAATTCAGTAGGAAAGTTCAAGCGTCGCATCATTATCAGCGTGATCATTTTTATACTGTGCTTCAATTGAGGGTTCCATTTCTTTTTCTCACTCTGACCCGGGTTTCATTCGGGAATAGATATTGGAGAATGTGACACGTCTGTTTTAGACTGGGTAGGAATTCAAAAACAGCTGATGTTTTACTCCTTTTTCATCCGGTAGATGTAGCGTTCTAGGTTTACAGCATCAAGGTTTCAGGTAGTATCAGACAATGAAACTAAGTAGGCCTATTGATAGAGGGTAACATTATAAATTGGAAATTAGTAAGATTTCTGCAATTTTTTAAGTGTCATACTAAAATCATGAGTTAATGAAATTGAAAAACATGATATTATAATATACTATAAAATGAACCAACACATGAGGTCTTGAAATGAAACCTTATTTTCTCAACCACTGAAACGAATTTTAATGCGCACATTCTGCGGTCATGACTCAAAATAATTCAGAAAGCAGCGCCACTGCACTCGGTTTATACAGCATGTTTGAGACGAGTAGTAGGTGGATACTTGCTTTTTTTTAGATGGGGCTGCATGAATCCAAATGATCCCATCCCCTGATTAAGAAATCGGGCTCAAGCTATATACATTAGACGGCTGACCAAATGGACCTCATTTGTGATTTAGCTGGTTATAAAAGTAAATCGTTTAATTTTCATAACGACTGATATGTCAGAGCTTCCGAATGTTTTGTAATCCTGGATATTTTGTGGCAAATGATATTGATCGGCAGTCTTGGGTATAATACTGAATCTATTGTGAAGTACTTACGTGGCATTCTTAATATTTTTTTGAATTGTGTTTGCATGCGATACATTATTATAATTGCAAATAAAGTTCTTGGAATTGCTGAAGATTAAATCAAGTGACTTCTTGGTTTTCTTAGAACAGGAAAAAGAGAAATAATACTGTTTATGTAAGGTACCTTTGGAAGTACATCCAAAACCTCGAAGCCTATCTTTTAACCCAAGAGGAAAGACTGTGCAAAGAGTTTTTATCCACAAATCCTCCTAAAGAATGACGGATATGGGCTCGAGTATTCTAAAGTTACCTGATATTTCTGTTACTGGCATTTGACAGCCGATGATCTATCTTTCGTAGAATTAGCGATTTATTATGTGTATACGTTTGATACCCCTTCCATGTTTCTACACAATTTTTTTTATCTTCCAGGTTTCGGGTAACATCAAAAAGAAATTGTCATGGAGAGTAGTTAAAAAGCATATCAGAAAGCATTTGTGTTTAGACCAAACTCCCTCATACAATTTCACATTTGATGAAAAATGAACATGACAACAGTGATATTCTTGGAGGATGCGGTATTGGTGATACAGATATTAATGTCCTGCATCTACATCTCTCTACTGACGGTGGACAATTGTATAGGTATAAGAAATCAACAGTCTGGCCTGTCCATTGTATGCTTTTGGATTTGCCGTTACATCTACGAACCAAACGAGAAAATGTTATCATCCTTGGACTTTGGGAAAGTAGGGTTAAACCTGATTGGTGTCACTTTTTAACAGATTATTTGAAAACGTCTGGTATTGGTAGCCCAATGGACTTGAATCTGGGATGCTCATATATCAGAGTTCTACCGAAGTTGCATACTGCTGTGTTTGATCTACCGGCCGCCGCGAGTATCTTGAATCATCAACAATTCAATGGTAAATTTGGATGCTTGGTGCATCGGGCAGAGTGGTAAGAGATGGCAGGGGTCACACTCGAAGGTACGGAGACGTTTACGAACCTATTAGTGATGATCAATATAGGGAATACAGTGAACTGGCTCATGTGATAAACCTTATTTGATATTAAAGGAAAGTCTTGTTTGTCAAATTATCTTAGTATACCGTCACATGTTTTACTTGATCCACTGCACCTCGTATTTGAAAACTTTTAAATTGTTACTGAAAAAGCTTTTAGACTCATCATCTTATAGAGAAATTTATTTCATTGGAAGACATACTGTCAACTATGACAAGGTATTAGAAACAGTAAAAATTCCAGTTTTTATGGCAAGACCAGTTTCGTTAAATGATCGGTCATTTTGGAAAGCTCGTGATTACATGTACTTATTTTTCTATAGTGTACCAACGATAGTATTGTCCTTGTTTTATAAACATATAAATGACCAGAAATATGTATTTCATTTTTTGACATTTTTGTATGGTTGTAGAATGTGTTATATGAGATCTGCGAGATCGTTTTCACGTAGCATCAAAGAACTTTTCGTTTACTTTCACTCTGCTTTGAATACTCTGTATAATACCTCCATGTGTACTGTAACTATGCACCAGCTGTTACATCTCGGTGATCAAGTTGAACGTTTTGGAGCGTTACCATTTTTTTTTTATGTTTTCTTTCGAAGCCCAGATGAAAGCGCTAAAATTGTATACCCAAGGAACCACAGATTACTTCAAACAAATATGTGACAAATATTATTTGTTAAAACATAGCAGTTGTTATTTGGATGTTGCTTCTTATGAAAATAAGTCTGAACTTTTGAAGCTTCTAGACATTGTACCGGATAGGAATAGTGATGAATATCATTTTCTTAACAAGGGTTGTATTCGTAAAGGTAAATTAAAATTTTGTTCGAGATCATATAGCAAAAGTGATCGATACACTTCTATTTATACAGCTACAGTAAATAGTGAAAATCAATTAATTGATGTCATAGAATTTATTAAACATGTTGATGGTCGTATTGTTGCCAGGGCAACTGTGCTACAATGTTGCACTGTACGTATGCTTGATTTCTCGAATTATGCATTACATGGTATACCTCGACATCTTACTGATCTTTTGGTTACAAATGTCTTTATTTTTGTTGTAAAACATACGGAGGAATTTTGTGAAATACCTGTATCATCTTTGCTGGTGCCTTGTGTAACTTTGAAAGGTTTTGATAGTAATCTGGGTGACTGTATGACATTGGTAATGCCTTGCACAGTAATATCGGAATATAATTAAAACACAGATCTAGGAAATTAAAAGATCGCTTATTCGCAGTGTCCTTGTATGTCAGCTAAAGAAGCCGAGAAATATTTATTTGCAGCGTTTCGTTTGCAAATGAATGATGATAAATAGGGCATCAGACTTAAGTAGTCTGTGCTGTTGATTACTTAATGATCGGAAGCTTGAGACAAAATGAGCAAGCTACACGACGAGTGACCTACATATCCTAGATCTGTGTGAAACTTTCCTGTTTTGTCGCCGTAAAGTACTCTATGCTGTAATGATATTGCATCAACTGTATACAGAATTTCAAATTACATGTCATCAAAGTTCACATTGTTTGCTCTAACATACACAGAAATGCGAGGATGGTTTTGTGTACATTGCATTTTGTTGTAAGGATGAGAATTCAATCTCTATAGAGTACGCTTAAGTCGCAATAAATTGTGGGAGAAATATACAATAATTGCAATAAATTGTTCGTGGAATATACAAGAATTGCAACTAATATAGCAAAAAAACAAAGAAATTGCAATAAATTCATTGTAATTAATTGTCAAAAATATATGAGAATTGCGCGAGAATTGCGCAATTAATTACAATGTTTCCGTAATTTTGTCCACTAGTGTAGAAACTTTGCAAAGTTTGCTGTAAGTTTTACAAGACTTTGTTGTTTTAAGTTTTGTTGCATGCGAAGCACTTTTTTCATTCAAGATTTGGAACATTTAATTTGCTTATCAAGGGTTTCACAAATTGCATTAAGAAGTAGTTTTGAAATGTTATTTTGCTGGTAGACATAAAAAATGTGATGAAAAAATGTGACAAACGCAAAAATCTACGTACCTAAAAACTTGTTCTGAATCTGATTTCAACAGTAAAGCACATTTTAAAGCATCAAAGAGAATAAGCTGGAAAATAGCTTTTTGGTCACAAGTATATTTAGTTACAATTCACGCTAGGCATTATTGGGTTAACACTCAAAGACTTGATCTGAGCTTTTTCATACCCTCTGAGACCTGAAGGGGGTCCAGTGGAACCCTTTCAAATATTCTTAGTTTACTTGCTTAAATCGATAACAAAACATTAGGAAAGTTGATTTAAAGCAAAACAATGATTTTTGCGTGTAATTGGTCGATATAATTACGAATACTTTGGGTGACTTCCAACCTTCTCAGTAAGCACATGCGACAATATGGTGTTTTTATCAGTCACCGACATTTAGCACAGCATCAGTTGTACTAAGAGGTGGCTTTACGATATTTTCTGTCACCATAAAGCCTCAGATAGTTGATTTTAATGAAATTGATTTAATCCATGCAGCAAAACCCTTCCATTTATCCATTCTTTGAAATTTATCCAAAGCTATCAGAAATGGTCTAAAATGAGTCAAAATTGCTGTACTTTTAGAATCTAAAAACAGCTGCGGATATCTCAAACTCATCAATTACTGCTGTGAAAAGATTGTCTGTGTATGGTGCTATATGAATACAATGATAGGTTTCATTTCGGACACTGATTTACGTCAAGTTGCTAACATAGGCCAGTCAGTCACGCGAGATCATGTGCGAAAGCAAAATATTCACATTTACGATCTTCCAACACAATGCACATCTACGAGTATGATGTAAACAATGAATGAATCACTTTTACTCTTAATGCACCATCGTGGACATGTCCGAGATCATTTTTCATCCAATTATAAATTTTTTTAAAAAAAATGTGATGGGAATTTCTACACCCTCTGAGACCTGAGGGCGATTTTTGAAAAGTGCTGAAATGACAACTTCAGGGCATTGCCCAAAGGCAGTCAAGATTTCGCGACTGCACTCGAACAGGAGGTGGCCGTCTGTGTATTCTCTTTATGTTCAGTTCTATTTTTACAAGAAAGTACTTATAACATTATATTCCTAGATAGCATTTTGAGATTTGTTTTGAAATTTGATAATTTTGTGTAAGCATTGCATGAATATTTCAGTTGCTCTATAAAAGGTCTTCGAAACGTTGAGGAACTCCAAAACTTTGTAAATCCGCAGGAAGCCAGGGGCTTCTTCTCATTGATCAAAATTCACAGAATGGCCACATCGCTTCAGCTACTGTAGTCTTGACTAACTTCTTGCAAGAAGCATTTACAATGATAATTGATTGTCAATATCATTGCTTTGTTCATCAAATAATGTACAGTCATCATTGTTATGTGGCAGTCTTGTGTATATTTCCAAACTTTTGAATATCCTATTGGTCTTATTAAGTCTTACATATATAATTTAATTTGCAGATTCTCAAGTTGTGGAATTTCTTTGTTGTAAAGGAACGTTTAATTTCGAAGAAAATAAATGTCTAAAGAAAAGACTCTTCATATCAGCATTTCTTTCGCAAATTCCCTTCAATCTCTTTTTGTATTGAAAAATAAATTTTCAGCAGAATTGACAACCTCATCATTGGAATAATGAATTTGGAGTAACAAAGACCATTCTTTGCCAAAGTTCGATGAAATGCAAAAATGTCCAAAAATGTTGATATGAAATTTTGAACTGTTCATGAAGATAGCAAATGAGAGAAAAATAATGCAATTTTTAGAAAGTTCACAAGCCAAAAGGCGCCTATTCTCTGGAACACTACAATGGCTAAAGACAGTCAGATCGCCGCTCGGGTAGTCCACCACTTGCCCTTGGATCACCACCAATCACCTTTCTCGGTTCGCACCCGCCCCCTACCAAAACGCCCTCAAATCGCAACATACCCTCGGACTGCCGCCGATAACCTCCGATTGGCATCCTAGGGTCGCTGCCGTATCTTCTGCCACCGGAACCTGCGGAGTCAATTATATCTACATAGAGTAAGTATATTAGGTAGAGTAGCAACTCAGCAATAATTAAATCCCCTTTGTGTATAGAGTTTCGATTTTGTTAAGTGTACTCGAGTGAGACACAGCATCACATGAGGGACAATTTTGGATTTGACTGATCGTTATAGCAAAACAGAAGGAATAATCATTTTACAAATCCTCCGTGTCATGTAAACCTACATGGAGAGGCAATATAGTTTGCTAAATTATCAATCCGATATGTCACTGTCACTGATGTTACTGTCACTTGAATACATAGCCTTATCAATAAAAGGACTTTCTTGAGCGTGATCATGTCACAAGCTACAAACTGCCACTAATAGAACACAATAAAACAACCACTGACAATTATCCCAATAAAAGTTAAAAGAATGCAAATGGGTCGGCATTACTATATTCAAATTTTACTTAATCATAGATTTAATTATACCGATGAAAATGGGAATGAATCCTCAAAATTTCAGACACGAAAGCACAATAAGAATTTCTCGAACATGCCTCTGTCAGGTTGATTCGTTACGCCTGCTGACTGTTTCACTTGTTGAAGAGGTTCCGGGGACGCTGGCATTTCTCGTCGAGAGTATCTCATGAACTCACCGTCAGTGCCGACGAACATTGTATGCGATTCTCTTCCAATCATTTACAAGCAAGCAACAACACAAAGTCACGATTGGGACTTCTGTTTGTGATTAATGATTGTGAAGATTCGAAGCACGGAAATGAATATGATATCATGAACATATTAATGAACCTATATAATGTTCCTTCTTTCCATCTTCAGCCAGAAGTGTCTGCACCAGCTTCTTGGAATCCTCTCACATCCCGAACCGTTTATCTTGGTATCTGAAAGAAAAAACATGATTGATGAATTCTCATCTCAATGATTGGTTGAACAAGTCAAAAACAAATAAGTGACGAAATTCAGACAATCAACATTTCTAATGCAGGTCATGGATCAAACAATCCTTGAAGCCAAATCCAATGATCTATAGAAAAGTTTGGAAATGTGCTGTAAACAGAGGTCAAAAAAGCGCATGTCGAGCCGCTTAATTTTTCGAGTCAGCAGCAAAATTCCGACTAGGAAAATTGCACCCCCACCGGCATGGATAGGGATGAAGAGCACAACGGCCCAAATGGAGGTGTGCGGAACCTGGAATTCCCGATAATTCAAGCCTACTTGCGTTTACAAGCTCGTGAAATATCAAGTCTGTTAAGAGCATTTTCAAATTTTGTAGAAAGGAGTTAGTAGTCTTTCTCCAATGAAAGAGAAAAATAGATATACAGAATGATTGTGTGCTAATCACGATAACCTTAATGTACCTGATGACTTAAAAGACATGGATTTCGAAAATGAAACGTCTAAATCTCATTCAATTCAATTCTTGCAATAAATAGACTTCTCTGAGGTCGTGCAGATATAAAAGTATGTTTAATAATAGTTGACGTGTTGAGATTTGCAGTTAGCAAGTCAGTGAAATTTCGACGAGCATTCATTAAAAATCACTTTAAACACATTACTGGCAAGTCGTCGAAGTTAGCGTGTGCTTTTGAGGTCTGTTCCCATTTTTCAACTGGTGATCACAACTCAATATTTAATTATGACATTTACATCTGGTTGAGAATTTGCTATGTGATCTGGATTGTTGCCTACACATTTTGTGACTTTGCGTACTGCATGTAGGATGTTGTAAGTCGCTTAAGCGAATGCAATAGAAATCTTTCCAAACATGTTGTCTTCTTTGATTCCCAGCTAACTTATATGAATTGGTAATGGATTTCCTTTAATATAAGTTTTCCTTAGACGCTGTTCTGACTCTGGTGTGGCTCCTACCAGCATTCGCTATCGAATTGCGGACACTGGTCTCCGTATAACCGAGACGAATGTGCGCTGCTTCATGTCTGCCTAAAAATCTGATAACAATATAAAGTTTGACGTTTGAAGGAAGCGAAGAAGTCTTCCTGAGATCCCTCTCGCTTTTCCATGTCTGCCTTCGCTACAAGACTGCTTGTAGAGCTTTCAATCAGCCGCAAGTGGCAAGAGCTTTGAGTGTTTGGTGAAGAAGTACAACAGTGAAGTCAATCTTCCTGAGACAGTGACAAATGTCAGTAGAGTTGGCATCCCATCCTCCTACAAAGACGCTCAAACATATTATATATATTTTCCGGCCTGGATAGTCTCCATTATCGCCTCAAGATAGAAGCAGCGATTTCTCCTGAGCTCGCGAACAAATGCTGCGCCAAGCTCAGTTGGCTACCGGTTGAGAAGTCCATATTCGAAGACAAGCACTCAGACGCAATCTAGTACCTGAAGGACCAGAGCCTCTTGGCCTTCAAGAGAGACAAAGGCAACCCCACAGTGATCTGAGGTCGTCAACCGCACGTCAATCGAAGGAAGGTAATTCTCAATGATCCCGAGAAGTTTTGTGAACTGTCTGAATCTGTCGACTGGAATGATACAGGCTCTCAGCAATCCCTCCAACGAATGCTGCGTGACATTGTGAGAAGAGGACAATTGCCAGAAGACATGGATAACATGGACGTCCTATCCTTTCGATGAGTTATCATCATCTGGAAAAACGCATCGGCGAGTGGTTCCTCAAACCAATCCTTCACCTATTCAAGACTCACACTGGCCAAGACTCGTTTCGTTGTCTCGAATGGTGTAGAGCCTTTCTCTTGACGATGATCAAGTTATCTTCACCGCCGACATCAAGAGTCTCTTCACCACCAACATAACGGTCGAGGAAACGATCGACATCATCTGCGATGCGTGGTACTACAGATTGTTTCATAAAAAATGGATCACCCTTAAACATCGCCTTAACTTCAATTTTGTCTAACTCCGCCAAACTTGAACGAATTTCTCTGAAATTTTGAAGATATGTCAGTTGTGCTTACTAATATAATTGTTGGAAATTTCAAGCATGAATATTGAGTTGTTTTCCTATTATAGATAAAAAAGGAGTAGATAATTTGATCTTCATTTAGCAATGTTACACAAAATCATACCTCACTCTTATAAAATTACATTTGTTTCCTTTGTTATGTAATATGTTGTTCTACAAGCCAAAAGCTATCAAGCAAAACAAAAATAAAGAAAATCGGTCAATCAGAGCCAGTATAGCACCATTATTCAACAACGATAATGTAACTGCAACATGTAATTAACTGAATTTAATGTTCCATAGCTTCCTGACTTCGTTGCGGTGGTGTTGGCAGCACTCCTGATTGCTTTCAGCTAGAAATCTATCTCTTACCGGTTGAAAACAATACAAAGCACAAATGAACAATAACGAGATAGCATTCACAAAAGGCAAAGTGTCAGCCTTGCTAGACTGACAATCTGCAAATGAAAAGGCATCAGTCCGTCTGAAGGATAGTGATGGTCGATTGAGATTATGGATAAAATCTGATCAGGAAATTCCGAGACATTTACATCGTCCCCGGGTACAAGGTGGTGCGACTCTACTGATTTGGGCTGGCATTTGGACCAATGGCCGCTCTGAACTTCACATACAGCAAGGAACCATGAATTCTGAACGCTATGTGAATGTTTTACGAATGAACATTGGCCAAATGACAGATCAACTTAGTGATCCATCGACTTGATTATTTATGGATGATAATGCTACGTGTCACAGGAGTAGTAGAGTCAACTTATGCAAGTCTCAATTAGGGCTTAGGACATTATCTTGGCCAGCTCGTTCTCCTGATCTGAATCCCATAGAAAATGTATGGAATATTCTAAAACGTAACGTTCGTCGTTCACTGCTACCTACAGATGGCGTATCACAACTTACGTCACTGTTAAAAAGAGAGTGGAGAAAGTTAGATCAGTCAAAAATCAACGATATCATCGAATCAATGCCTAGACGAATTGGTAATGTCATTGACAATAAGGATAGGGCCACAAAATATTAGCTTCTTAAGAACCGTTACTGTATCATAGCTTATCAGATTATATAAGGACATTTAAATATATTAGGGACATGACATAACATGAAAAATGCTTTCTGTAACATACTTATGTTTTATTTAGTCAAATTTTAGGATGATCCACTTTTTATGAAACGGACTGTAGTACCGCGTCTTACGTGATCCACCGAAGGTTGGGAGAAATGCCACTTCTGAAGACACTCTTTCAATTCGAACCGGAAAACGTGACGTTTTCGTTCAACAATAGCTTGCACCAACAAGTCGATGATCTTGCAGTCCACTCAGCGATTTGTTCGTTGATGTACTTGTTGGACGTGATCTTCTCAGATTAAGAGCGACCAACTACTGCCTTCAGTCGTATGTTTGATACGTCGATGACATCCATGTGGTCATTGACCAATGCCGATCGAACGAATTGCATTTTTCCCTGCAGTTTGATTTTGATGATGGGACTCATTTCCTTGATGTCAATCTGCACCGGGATGGTCAAGGGATCAAAACGTCGGTTTATCGTGAACCCACTTTTAACTGTTCTTTACATCAATTACAGTGTCTCTTCTTCAAACAGTAATTAAAAGATCAATTTGATGAGAAATCTGTACGACCGAGGAAGAAAACTTTGCTCCTCTGACTTTCTCGCAGAACAGTCTGCTTTCCTGCGAGTTGTTGTAGGCAGAAATAGGCTGCCCTTAGTGGTTCCCCAACAAGTACAGCCAGCCCTCAACAGACAGAAAGTTGAGACAATGGCAAAGAAGGAGATCCTACATGTGTTTGGCATCCAGTACATCGGAGAATCATCTATCCGAGAGATGATTCACATCAAAAAGACCATTGAGCGGACCTACCATACCTCCATACCGTGGAATCGGACAAGGAAACTCGCAGCCAACGCTCCAAAGGATCCTATCACTCCAGCTCAAATAAACCAAGTAGTCTACTCTTACCGCTGTGTTTGCGAAAAAAAGCTACGTCGGCAGGACTGAGAGTACCGAAAATTCTCTCTATTTGTAAAAATAAGTCACAATGAAATAAATTAAATAAAGTCACAAAACGTTTCGCCGTCGGCTTGTTCACTTGTGAGAGTGTTAACTGGAATGCTGTACATTGATGGTCGGATGGCGTGAGCGGATCTCCTTCTGTTTCTACAGCACGCCGTACACTCAGATTACGTACATGTAGGTTGAAATGTAAAATCCATCGCTTTATGAATTCTGGACCTGGCGTTATTGAATGTTGACTTAGTGAATATACACATTAGCCGAAGACACATTCAAATGTTCTCTCAACATGGATCGCTTCGTTCCGGTGGATTCGCCAATATAAAAAGATGTACATGATAAACAATTGATACAATATACAACTTTCGTACATATACAGCTGCCATTGCCCTCTAGGCATCTGCAATAAATACATTTACATGATTATTTCCATGATTGTTTCTATCTCTTGCGTTTTTAAATTTAAAGGATATAGAAACATGGTCATTGGGTTTGCATTTATGTGTAAGGCGTAGAATTTCTCTGCTTTGAAGGCAGTTCTGGCTGAAAGACTATAATGGCGAGTTGATTGAAGCCAGTTGCTTGGAGAGCGCCAGCGCTCGATTCCGGTAGGGTTTCGGAAATGTCATCACAGAATTTCTCCGTCCACCGTTTAGTATCCTCCAGTAAAGCACCGTGTTTGACCATCTGTTGACGGGGATTGTCATGCTGGGCGGGGTCGGCAGTCATGCGCGTGTAATCACTGTGCAACTGATTCAGTTGCTGCTGCGCTGGTTGAAGCACACGGCTGAATCTTGCCATTTGTTTGTACTCTTCTTTGGGTATGGCCACTAACCGTTGGAATGTAGCCCTCATGCTAGAGAATCTTATAAATCAGCATAGGAATGGCGGGATTTCGGTTGAATTGGTTGTTCCGGAAGCGGTATGCGTCAGCGCACTCTTGCGTAAAATCACAGAATACGTAGCCGGGGTGTTGGGTCGCAGCCGCCTCGAAGAATTCGGTCAGCGCTTTGGATTTGCGCGCGGATATCTGGCGGGCAAGGAATTCCACTTGGCTTTTGGCGGGTTCTTGAAGAGACTGCGCGTGCGTGATTCTTTGCCAGTAGGGAAGGGGTTTTTTCGAAATGAAGATGATGAAATATGGCTTGTGATGGGCCGCCTTGGTGAACATAGATGTGACATCAGACGAGGCGCGCGTTTCGTCCAGCAAATCATTCAGTACCACCAAGCCGTAGTGTTGTACATGTATTTCGCTAAAGTGAATGAGGTCCGCTTTGGTGACCACACCACGCTTTTGTAATTCTTATTGGAGGCGGGCTGGAAGATGCCGTAACACCAGATGAACCGGTTGATGGGGGTACCCGAACAATTCAGAGCGGTGTTCAAGTGTTCAAGTGTCTTGCCACTGTGTGACGGTCCTGCTATACACATAGTACGATCACATTTCAGGCTTAGATCCATTTCCCCACCGTTGTTGACCGCCGATTTGCATAAATACTTCCCCGTCAAGCCACTCACAAGACTACCAACAGCGCTAGCAATCACGGGCAGTATAGCAGAACGGAAACCGCCCTTTTGACTCAACAGATGCCGCTGACTGGCCACACTGATTGTGGCCAAATTGTCTGTAGACACATTTCTCGACTTCTTTCAGTCGAACCCGGCGACTATTCGAGAAGAAACGGCTGAGGCTGATCCACCAACTTTTTCTGTGGCAGAAGCTAACTGTACTTTGTCGGATTTTGAACTAATTTCCTGCAGTGATGTCCTACATTTTCTTCGCCGCTTACCTGACAAGAACTCGCAATGTGACCCTATACCTGTTTCGCTGCTCAAGGCTGTGTCTGACCTTCTCATTCCCTTCCTAACAGAAATTTTCAACCGCTCTCTCTCCTCAGGTTCCTTTCCAGGATCTTAGAAGAGAGCCTCTATACCCACAGTCTTTCATCATATCGCCCGATCTCGAAGCTCCCAACTCTTACCAAGTTGATTGAAAGGATTGTGGCCTCCAAACTGCAGCGCTACATCAATGAACACAACTTCCTTTCATCATTGCAGTCTGCCTATCGCCCGTATCACTCATGTGAGACTGCGGTACTGAAAGTCGTCAGTAATTCACTGCTGTGCCTCGGCAAGGGAAATGTCAGTATTCTTTCATTCCTGGACATGACTTCCGCTTTTGACTGTGGGGATCACGCGATTCTCAATGAGCGCTTGCGCTTATCCTTCGGACTACGCGGTGCTCTACTTCTCTGGTTCCAGTCCTTCTTGGAAAATCGCATGATATCCGCATCCCACACCTCATCGACTCGTTTTGATTGTCTCACCAGCGGCGTACCTCAGGGCTCAGTCCTCGGACCCCTGTTGTTTTCCCTGTACATCTCCGATGTTGCCGCCCTGGTTCAACGTCATGGTCTACATGTATGTGTCTACCTTTTCGCAGATGATATTCTGATCTACGGTTACAGCTCTCCGCATCGCCACACGGATCTCTGCTTACGCGTCTCTGTCTGTCTCGAACAAGTCAAGCTGTGGTTAAGTGCAAAAAGATTAAGTCTTAACTGTGAAAAAGCGAAACTCATGTGGTGTTAATCCCCTCTCAAACGACCTGTTATATCTTCGCCTGTCTTTTTCAACGATAGATGCCTTCATCCTGTCAACAGTGTCACGTACCTGGGTGTGACTCACATCTATCTTTCTCCACTAATGTTACACGAACCTCCATCTCGTGTTTCTCGATGCTACATCGAATTCGTGCCATCAAAGGATCGCTCACTCCTCCCCTCCTTGTGTCTGTGATCACCTCACTCGTCTTGAGCCGGCTGGACTGTTGCCTCTCTCTTCACGCTGGTCTTCTAAAATCAGCTCTCTGGAGACTCCAACGTGTTCTCCATGCTTCTGCTCGTCTCGTGTATGGGGCCACCAGATTCGACCACATCACTCCATTGCTTCGCGATCTAGGCTGGCTTTCAATCACACAACGAATTGAGTTTCGCATAGGCACCCTCGCCTATCTATGTGACAAGGGCCTTGTCCTCTTGTACTTGTGTGACGAGCTCACTGCAGCTGCCTCCATGCCCGGACGTCGTCACTTCAGATCCGCCTCCGCAGGAAACTTTCTTGTGCCAAGCGTTCGACGCCCTACACTTGGGGGCCGCTCCTTTGGTTCTAGGGCAACTCAGACATGGAACCGTCTCCCAAAAGACACAAAGTCTGTTGACAATGTCTCGTTGTTTAAGTCGATTTTAAATAAGTCTTTTTTATGAAATTGTAATCTGGCCTTGAATCCTCTTGGCATAACGCCACAATCTTAAATAAATTCTCTTTTGACTTGACTTGACTTGACTTATGCCCGGTTTCACCAACCGCCTTAGGGTTTACTGGTGAGCAGTCACCTTCCGCCTTGCCTACGGTGAGAGCGTTTTGCGGTGGCGAATCTGGCGCACTGATGACACGACTTTCCGGATGAATACATCTTTAGCGCTACCCACCGTTCGTTGCTCGTTAGGGGTCAACTGCTGCAGTCTTGCTAAAACCTTCAAAAAGGCCGCATTGCTCACTCCCCGACAGCGTTTTACCCTCTTTCTGCGCGGCATTGAGATCGTCAAACATGATACATTGCGGAAGGATAGCGTAATCCATCAGGCGGCCATTTCCAGGCTAGCACTATCCATGACACCATGTTGCAGAAAAACACGAAAATTGTCCCCACAGCGAAACAAATAGCCACTCCCTCCGCATAATACAACACTTCTGTCTGAGCAACTAGCTCCGGGGCATACGTCACATACAGTACTTTGGTTCACACCAGTGAGTCAGTCCTCCGGACTGGTGCACAAAGTCAATGCAAGCATCATCGAGAGCTTCAGCAAAACGAGTCAGCCACTGACAAAGCCACAACTGCATACCAACTGAATAGCAAGGAAATGAAGTCATTAGTACTATGGTAGGCCAACAGATCAAATTGAATAGTTGGTTAGGTCGGGCGGGACACTATCATAAATATGAGAAAGTTTTGGAAATAGAGCCGGCTGCTGCTGTCGACCAAATGGGCTAAGAGGCTGTGCAGTTTATGAAAAAGAAAATAATAGTAACGCCGACAATGTCGCTGAATGAAAGCCCGTCAAGGGTAGCCACGTTGCTTCTCACGCCTCATTAGAACGACTGGGTTCGGCGCTACAAACACTGATGTGAATATGGATATGTTTGATTTCGCGTCAACGAGGGGAACTGCTGCGGGCATGAAACTCGGCTATACGACTGGCTATTTTCGTCATATGACGATCGTAAAAGTCTTGGGCAGCCAGTTGGTGCACCACCTCCGAGCCATAGAATCCATGATGATAGGTCTCCACGCCCGTCACATCATCTCCACCTGTCAGTCGTTCGTATTCACATTGGGCGACCAGGCGCGCCTTGATGTTGTCCACATCTGTTTGGAAATCAGAAAAATTGATAAAATAGTCCACCACCACACCACAGATTGCACACTTATGCATTGTTAGTTGACATTGACTACTTTTATCAGTTCCACTAAACAGTTCCTTTGGAGCTAGGCGCCGTCTACTCATCATCATGGAAAAATGTGCGCTCTAGCACTCGGCATGCTGCATATAAACAAGCGTAGTTGCGCGCGCGCACCGAACGCGCATATACAGAGGGTTTCAAATGTAAGCTAACAGTTGATTTTGTACATAGAAATCTGTGTTAGCTGTTGTGTTGGCCATGGACATCTGAATCGGCCCAACATTCACCTTGCATTGGTAAAGAAATTTTAAAATCTATGAATACAATCATAGGCATGTTAATCTAAAAATGACAATACGCACATGAATATGTTTAATGAACTTTTAAATTTTAATCAATTGGTAAATTGAAAAAGCTTCACTGATTTTGCTACTTGTGCCATGTCAGGTAATTTGAAAGAAGAGGAGAGAAAATTGATTCTCAAATCTTACCGGAAATTTAAAAATGCTGGAAAGTTTCGGATGGAATGCCGAGATACTTTTCACAGCAATCATCCATCAAGATTTGCAATTTACCGTATTCGAGATAAATACCGGTTCGGTGGAGAATGCACCGAAGTCAGGACGCCCTCAATCATTTCTATCAGCAGCAAACGAGTAACTGGTAGCCCAAGCATTTGTTCAAAGTCCGAAGAAGTCAACTAGAAGGGCATCATTTGAATTAGATATTTCCCTAAGCTCGACTTGGAGACTGATGAGGAAAGTTGAATTCAGGCCATACCGACCCAGACTGTTATAGCACCTTGTACCGGTTGATGCTGAACGACGCTTGCAGTTTCCTGTGCTTATGTTGTCGGAAATTTATGAGAACCCAGATTTACTTGATAGGATAGTTTGGTCTGATGAAGGCAGCTTCAAACTATCAGGTAACGTAAATAGACATAACTGTGTCTACTGGTTTCATGAAAATCCCCACATGGTTTCAACAAATGAGCTGAACCAACCTGGCTTAACCGTCTGGGCTGGTATGTCAAGCAACGGTGTGATTGGGCCAGTGTTTTTTGAAGGAACTGTGACCGCTGACGTGTATCTTCAAATGCTACAATCCTTCGTGATTCCTGATATACAGTCATTGAACAACTTCAATGAACTGTATTTTCAGCTGCATGGTGCACCAGCGCACTTTGCACTGAGTGCTAGTAACTGTCTAAATGCTAATTTTCCTGGTCAGTGGATCGTGAGATGTGGTAACATCCTTTGGCCCCCTCGCTCTCCCGATCTTACTCCAATGGACATTTTCTTTTGGGCTGTTGTAAAGGAAAAAGTGTACGGACGAAAGCCACACACACTTTCTCAACTTCGCTCCTTTATCACAGATAAATCAGGAGATAAATGATAACACGACTTTATGCAGAACTGTGTGCCACAGTGTGGCAGAAAGACTTCAAGAGTGTGCCGATGTCCATGGAGGGCATTTTGAGCACTTGCATTAGTCATTTTTTTCAAACTTCACTTCATGTTGATTAATATTTTAATAGATGTTGCATCATTAATCGACTTGTCATTATCGTTACACGTTCAAATTGGGTTGTAGTGAATAAAATATGGAAACATGAAAGAATCAAGAATTTAAGATTTTAAATTATGATTTACGCGATCCCAGCTGCAAAACAACACAACACCTTTTTATGATTTTTTTAATACAACTCTTATTAGCTATCTGTGGTATCGTGAAGAAAAGCTATCACAGCATAGATTTTCAAGGCCAAGTTCGACTGTTAGCCCACATTTGAAACACTCTGTATATAGCAGTGTACCACCTCAGGACATTCATTCACATTGTACGTTCCCTCCGAACAACATGGCTCCTTTATCAATTACCATTGTAGGAAATAAAGGTGGCGCAAAAACTACGTTGATTGCGCGGCTCCAGGCGGCTGCGGAGACTAATCCGGTGTTGCAGACATCGTTCGTGATTGGACTAATGTTCACGGCTCGGACTTGCTCACCTTGAACTATACGAATCCCTCTCGTTGGTGCTCATTCACATTCAATCTA
The DNA here is from genome assembly GCA_907163375.1 of Prostheceraeus crozeri. Taxonomy (NCBI): domain Eukaryota; kingdom Metazoa; phylum Platyhelminthes; order Polycladida; family Euryleptidae; genus Prostheceraeus; species Prostheceraeus crozeri. The sequence goes on along the minus strand of CAJQUW010013787.1, from coordinate 79,645 downwards.
CATGTTGTGAATACACTAGCCGAACGGCGGCTTGAAAACCGAAGTACTAATGCACGCGGCCCCATCTATGAACGTTCTGTTGGAGCGACACGGAAGATACTTGTGCAACACTCACAAAACTGGGGCGTCCTGACTGATGCCGAGCACGCCATCTTCAAGAAGATTGCGCCTTTGTTTCTCTTTCTATCATCCGAATCCAGCTGATTATTGCATTTATCTGACAACAGCACCACGATTATGCTACGTGTCCTGCAAGGAAAGTCTGTACATGAGCTGCAGTCAAGTGAATTCACTTTAGAATGGATCAAGTCGTTGCACGAGCTACATGAAGCCTGGCTGGCCAACGATGATATTTCTTACATCATTGACGGAAACAAAACCCTGGACCAAGTTGTGGAGACTGCTATAAACTTGATTGAAACCCTTGTTAGTCAACATAAAGACCAGTGCGTTTCTGGCTAAAAAACCCCCCTCCCCCTGACTGTACGAAAAGCACGCATTCTCTCACTCCTAAAGTAGTTTAATAAAAGAAAATTAAAAAGAAACAAAAACTTGGAAAACCGTATTAGCGTCAGTACCAAAGTCTATAGCAATGTATAGTTATAGAAGCCGTTATTAGATATGCGGCACATTTGAGAGAAAGTTGAAATTTGTGATCCCGTGGCAAAATTTGGGGCAGACGATGATGCTATAGATCGTGAGAAATATTTTGTATGAGGCAATGTTTCTACAACAGTTCAATGGCACAAAGTTTGAGCACTTGCACGATTTACATAGAAAGACAAATTAAACGATAACAGTGTCTTTGCACTCCCTCAAATCAACAACATTGAATTCATACATGTGCAGTCGACGACAAAACGTTTGCAAGTAAATGATTTCATGTACATTTTTGCATGAATTTCTTTTCTATCAAAACGAAAAAAACAAAAGCACTTCAGCAGCAGTAACAAATGTTGAATGAAAGTTATTGAAATTTCGATTTATCGCTGTTTGGGCTGCACCTCGGAGATGAAGGGTCGACGACGCGGCTCAACAGCTTAAATATCGACTAAGGCCTCAGCCACACTGCGAGCTTTTCCAAGCGTTTCCGAGCAAAGCGTTTTGCAGCAAATATTAAGTCATCATTGTAGCAGTTGTAGACTGTCACACTGCGAGCAAAGCAAACGATAGCGATTAATACCTTGCGGACATACGTTTGCTCGATGCGCTCGTGTTTGCTTTGCTTTCAATGTGGCTGAGGCCTTAGTCGGTGTTCTCTGTCCAGTTTTCAAGCTGCCTCTGCCTAAGGTGGGGACCGTTAATATCCGTTATCATCTGTTCTTCTTTATTTTATTGTTCATCGCTATTTGACTGCAGGTATCATACAATACTTGGTACGAGGTACAGTGTACACAGTCTCTCTCTGCGCTAACAGTAATAAATCTCAATAATGTAATAAATCTGTAATTAATAATAATGTATTAATAATAATGTAATAAATCTCAGGAGCAAAACGACGAAAGGATACCGCCGCTCCCTTCGAAGAATCCTCATGACCCTCTTGTTGGAGAGATAATGTCTATCAAATTAGCTTCCATGAAAGTGACCACCACCGGTCTTGACAATAAGAGAATTCTCTTGCGCTTGATCATGCACCAAATTAGGTGACGTTGAAAAAGTAAAAAATATCAAGATCAAAGACAATGATATCCATCAAATTCAATATATCCTCGAAAAGTTCCATAATATCAGATCTCAAAGAACTTAAATTAAAAAATGACTTAAATTTGATTGAAAGAGTTGATCAGTCTCCCACGCCCTCCAATTTGTCAACTATTCAGTCTTGGGTGGACGAAAAGTGCATGGTCATCAACAAATCGAAAAGCAAGCAAATAATTTTCAAATGCTCGCTCAATTTTACCGTGCCAATTATACCTGATATCAAGGTAGTGAAAGTCCTAAAAATTCTTGGTGTCATCTGGTCTGATAATTTAAGCTGGGACGAGCATTTTAAATCAGTTTCGAAAATATGTTCACAAAGACTTTATGTCATTCGTCGACTAAAACCGTATCTATCTAAAAGTCAGCTTGTTGAAGTATATAGCGCGATTATCTCATCTGTCTTAACGTATGCTGCTCCCATTTCTTGTCACCGAACTCAAAGTGTACAATCTAAGATTCATCGCATTACGAAACGTGCTCACCATATTATCTGCGGATTCAAATGTAAGTGTAACATAGTGTGCGATATTGATGACCTGTTCAGCAAGTTAATTTTTTCCTTTTTTGCTGAAATGTGAAAACCCACTTCATCCTTTGAGAGAAATTGTTCCTCGTCGTCTACATTTTTCAAGACACTTCGCAATAGACGCTTTTCGCACCGCTAGAAGAAGCAACGCATTTTTTATAAAAGATTGTCTTGACTTCAATATGTCCTTCCAACGCTGAGATTGAACTCTTGAGTAACTGCAACTTTATTTGTATGTAAATGTCACACTTTACTCTCCGTTATTTTGTATTAGCATTTGTATTGAATGATTTTTATTTTTCATGAAATATATACACTTCACTACTACTAACTTAATTTTGCGATTCATAGAGTCACATCTTAGAAAATTGAATTAATCGACGTTCATGAGTATGTTTAATTCTTTTCGAATGTAGCAATATGATTCGAGCTATTTATCTAGATAATTATTCTGGCTAAAATCGATCCAATAGTTTTTTTACAACCCTCTGCGTAAAAGTTGAATCTCTTATGTAAAAATACTCACTTTATGCTGACATTTTTTGAGTTAACTCTCTACTTGCTATATATTTGCTCTAAATATTCTACTAAAAACCCATTTGCTGATGCTTGCGTCCAATCAATAAACCGGCAAGATTTTTAGCATCTCAACATTGATGGCAAGACTGACGAGGGCCGACAAATGACATGATTAGTCTGAAATGACATGATTAGCTATGAAATAACTAACTTCCAATCACTAACTACTTTATTTAATTAGGCAAACCACAATGTTTATTAGCCAAAGTATCTCGGCTGACCAAGTTTATAAATTTAGGAATTACTGATCACTTACGATTAAATTTGATGAGAATATACAAAAGATAAACGTAGTTTCTCGCTTGTGGAGCGATTTTAGAAACAGACTGCAGATCAATCAAACGCTCATTCTATGCAAACATGAATGTTGATAGATTGTTGATATTCTTGTGCTTTAATCAATTTCGTTTTGTAGTATTCATGATAATGTCCGTGTAGTGAACAATATAATCTTCTTTATTTTTAATTGATTTTCAGTCATTTTTTCAAAGTTAACACCATCAATGCATTTTGCCAATTATGAATTTGAGAATGCTTAAATTAATACTGCATATACGCATTATAAGCTTCTAGAAACATTTGAAAGGGTACAAAACAGCTGTGTATGCTTCTATGAACGCAATATGTAAAAAATTCATATTTTATAATTAATCATGCTGGCCATGTTTCCTGGATAATACAGAATGAAACAGAATGAATCTGCAATCAAGAAGAAAGAAGATGTGAAGTCTGAGAAAACATAGCGGACGATCTCAATACGCACCTCACTGCAATTATCTCTCCAAAGCCCATAACCTACTACGGATTATATCATTATGTTCACTGCCACAGTACATGTGATGACACAGTTAATGTGTCTTAGATTATTTTGGAGGTTAGAGTCAGTCAACTTTATAGATGAACTGGAAGTGCTTTGAGCGTAACGGACGCTCCCAACCATTGTTTTCAGATGGCATCCTTATGAAATGTATGATAAATATCTTTGCATGCTCATTTAATGCTTATATTTCAAATGTGGACAGAAATAAATAGTTTTACACAGTTGGGGCCAATCTATATTATAATCACAAAGCCTCCTCTCATTTCAAATATAGCGGTTGCACATTCATTTGATGATCCATTTCCCATGATTTAAATTATTAGACAATTCGCAACATAATGACATATTTGATATTCAAAAAAATCAATACGATTTCCATGGATATGGAGATACCCATGGATGTCTGTAACCACTGCAAGCCTGTTAGATATAGCTTTGAGAGCGGATGAAATCAGATCATCTCATCCTAGCCGTCTTTTTCGGCTAAAATCTTTATGTAGCAGGAAAAATAAATGCCCTCAAAGATTTCGACAATGATATTTTCAAGATGCAAACTAGGATCAGATCAATCGTTTAAATAAAAAGTCAGCCAACATAGGTGTAATAGATGTTTCCAGCTAACAAATATTTTGTGTAATTTTCCAAAAACCAATATTCTGAGAGACGTTATGACAGAGGAATTAAGGCAGCATAGAAATGACGAAACATAGGCCAACATTAAGTATCATTTACAATTTATGAGGTAAAGCAAATTTTCAAAACTTACTTGTTGCGAAAATCTCATTTTAACTGTAATTGCCTTCTTATTACGCTTTTATGGTTATCACAGTTCTGCGGTTGTTGCCACAGATGGAAATGTATTGTCCCGTGTGATTTGCTGCACACAATTGTGTATCCAAACATGTGACTTGTGTTGTCTGAACAGGACTTGCTTGCATGGGGACTAATCCTAGTGCCGTAGCTTCGGACATTGCAACCGTATTACTATGTTGAGGAGTTAGATATGGTCCCGTGTGATTTGCTGGAATCAATTGTCCTGTCTGAAAAGGTTGCTGTGGTTGCATGCAGTATGGTGAGTCATAAAAAATGTCTTGTCTTTGTGTATGCATCTGGAAGTCATTGACCGGCATTGCTGTAGCTGCGAACATTGCAGCCGTATTACTTTTTTGAAGAATTTGATATGGCTGGGCATATCCTATCTCTGCTGGCTTTAGCCGCACCTTGTCTGTAGGGGATTCCGCAATGTATATGCCATAGTCCCACTGATCGCTGCTGCATAATTCAATAAAGTCAACGGAGTTCAATCTGTCTGCAACTTTGGAGGTAACCTCCACTCTCTCAGAACCATCTTCAGACTGGCACTGCATGATCTCTCGGATCTGTTTATCAAACATCGGTTGGATGGCCTGTTTGACATTCCTATAGTCCACTTGGCCTGGGAGGAAAGAAGAGAGCGAGCATTTGACGTAGGAGAGACAATCACTGTAATTTCCATATTCCTCCACTCCCCTGCGACAAGAAGTCAGTTGGAAAACTTTTGGATCGTAGATGATGTACAATTTCACTGCAAAGAAAAATTGACAGAATCAGAGAGAATTTATGACGTATAATCCACGCATCCGGGAATGTCAGCTCAAAAGTGAAGATTCTTCTTCAAATACAAATTTTATTGATGGTAGGATACACGAAGCTTCCCTAAGAAAAGCTTGCTCAGAGGGTGGAATGAAAAAACCTTTTTTCGAATTTCAAAATGTCTGTGGTCTATACCGCTGCCCATGGATAATTTGAGATGCCATCAAAACTTTCTTGATTTTGGTTGAGATTTAGACGTCCCACATTGAGCTTGAAGCTGATTGGGTGACCCAAAAAATCGAAAAATTCAAAATTTTCAAAAATGTAAATTTTACTTAGCCTGGGGTCTAGACTGAATATCTAGTGATAGACAAGCAATATAATAAAAAATTTCAAACGATTAGTTAATTATTCTTTTTATTAGATTAGATTTTTTAGAAGATTTGTCTTCTGGTCCCATACTGAGATTCTCAAAAAGTGATAAAAACCATTATTTTTCAAGAAAATCAATCAATTAAGTCTAGTGCTCAGATTTGCCGAGTACACTGTAAATCGCACGATACCAATCACATGCGAAGGATGCATGCCAAAAACACAAGACGACGAAGATGGATCTTCTAATTGACATAGCTGTACGTGATGATCATAACATCTGTACAAAATAGCAAGAGAAGATCAGCAAGTATCAAGATCTGCGACTGGAGATAACGAAGCTGTGGAACGTAAAAACTGAAGTCGCTCCAGTAGTTATCGGGGCTCTTGGTGCCCATTGCCCAAGGCTGAATCAATGCTTGTAGAAGATCCCTGGTCACCATCATGTACCAGAATTGATGAAGGATGCACTCCTCGACATTACCCACATCTTAAGATTAGTGCTTGGTAGGACTCCCAGGTCAATGCTCCGTTCCTACCGATAAAGGAACATGACGCGGTTGAGAACCAAAAAAATCAAATAAAGAGCTTTATTCGTCAATACAAAAGGGGTATGTGACATGGGTTGGAAGCTACATCAGGCATCGAGATTGAGAAAATAGGAGAACTTTACAAAGGAGTTCCTGTACAACGAACGGCTTCTTCTTTTAGGTAGAAGAGCTCGTTGATGGCGCACAATAAAGAACTGGGAGAGGGGATGATTGAATTTACATGGGGTTATTTTTATGATCAAACGTTTGCATAATATGTTTTCTCGCATTGACGGGAAAGGAAGCTTGTCTGAAACACTTGCCTAACGCCGGGCGACGCGATCTAATCATTCTAACCTGTGGAAATCGGAAGCTCTCATATCAGATAATATAGGCCAACAGCAAGCAACATGAGAAAAAACAAATGCCATGTAGGCCTGCCAAATAGTGGAAAAGTCATTACAATTCTTCTGTAGTCTTTTTACAAGCGAACATTTACGGCATCACCTTTTAAAAAGCTCCGAAATTGGCGGTTCCATGAAAGATCATTTTTGAAGAAAACACCTAAAATCTTCAAATTACTAACATTTTCAATGGCGCAACCTTGAATAAAAACGGGGGTAGAAGCGGGAGGCAGTGAGGGATTTAGTTTTATTTACATTAATTGACAATTTCTTGGCTTCTGACCAGGAGACCAACGAATCGACAATCGACTGGAAGTTATATAGAGAGTCAGTATAACTCAAATGAATAAGGGTAATGTGGTCGGCGCAGGCAACTATACGAGTATCGGGAAGATTAGGAAGATCGTCTATCATCAGGATAAAAAGCAAGGGGCCAAGAATGGAACCCTGAGGGACTCCGCTGGTAACATCTCTCCAAGGAGTAAGAATGTAGTTGGTAGACATTCTTTGCTTGCGATGAGATTGAACTTACGAGGAAGCGTCTCCAGAAGAGTCTGATGGCTTGTTTTGTCGAAGGCATTACAATCTTTGGTATCGGAGCAACGTAAGCTGATTTCCAGGGTTTGGGGAAAATAATCCTGCTCAAACACAAGTTAAAGATAAGGGTAAGGGGAGTTAATGTTAATCGGCTTCACATTGATGATATCAGTTGCAAGGAAAGCTGATTTGAAAAACAGAATCATTCCACCACCATTGGCATCGCGATCCTGCCTAAGCAATGCGTATCCGGACAAAGAGATAGAGAGATCGTCTGTGGTGGCATCAAGCCAAGACTCAGTAACGCAGATGATGTCAGGGTCAAACTTTGATAATCTCACCTTAAGATCGGCATTCTTGAGAAAAATTAATCGGGCATTGAATAGGAGAATTGATTGCGCACGCGGTTGTGGACGTTTGGTTTCACGCAGTTTAACCCTCAGAGACCTGAGCTTTTTCACACCCTCTGAGACCTGAGGGGGGGTCCAGTGGACCCCTTTGACATATTCTTAGTTTACCTGCTTAAATCGATATCAAAACATTAGGAAAGTTGATTTTAAGTAAAACAATGATGTTTGCGTGTAACAGGTCGGTATAACGAATCCCTTGAGTGACTTTCAGCCTTCTCAGTAAAAACGTGCGAAAATATGGTGTTTTTGTAAGTCAACCACATTTAGTACAGCATCATTTGTACTAGGAGGCGGCTTTACGATATTTTCTGTCACCATAAAGCCTCAGATAGTTGATTTTGATGAAATTGATTTAATTCATGCACCTAATCCTTTCCTTTTGTACATTCCTTCAAATTTATCCAAAGCTATCAGAAATAGACCTAAAATGAGTCAAAATTGCTGTACTTCTAGAACCAAAAACAGCTGTGTAGATCTCAAACTTATCATTACTGCCGTGAAAAGTTTGTCATCAATCAGTTTTTGGTGCTCAACTATGAATATAATGATAGCTTTCATTTCGCACATCGATTTATGTCGAGTTGTTCATATAGGCCAACCAGTCACGCGAGATCATGTGCGAAAGCAAAATATTCACATTTTGCGATCTTCCAACACATTGCACATCTACGAGCGTGATGCAAACAGTGAATAAATGACTTCCACTCTTTATACACCATCGTGGACATGTTCGAAATCATTTTTCATCTAATTACAAAAATTTTGTGATGGAATTTCTACACCCTCTGAGACCTGAGGGGGGGGGGGTCCAGTGGACCCCCTTGGCCTCTCTGGCATACTTCTACTGATTCAATTGAAATGAAATAACATGCAGATTCACTGTCAGAAATGATGATTTTGTATGGGCTTGAGTGGTTGATACATCGTCAGCGTAAAAAATGAAATAGAAAAATGTGGCTCCGGGGTCCACTGGACCCTCCTCAGGTCTCTGAGGGTTAATGATTGCACTGTTGGATGGATTGATGTTCACATCACAGGGCTTGGGAGGGGTTGCTTGGATACGGGAAGCGACGCTGAAGGCAGCAGACGATTAACCATTGTTGCGTAATATCTTGTAGAACCACAAACGACGGCTTTGTGTTCGAGGAAGATGGAAGGGCTGTCGGAGATTGAGGATGTCAGACCGCATGCATTGAAACCTCGATGGCGATGGCATAATAGCGGGTGAACGAAGTGAATACTATCGGTCGAACAAGCAAACATGGAGGCGAACCTTGCAAACACTAAATGATCGGCAAAGTTGCAGCAGACAATCGAGTGATTCCAGACGATTCGAATGATGGAAATGAAGAGATGCCGTGATGCACAATTTACTGAACGAGAGGAAGAGGATACGACCAGCTCGCTACGACGATGGGGAAGCTGTGTGAATCACTAGATATTCATGTGCAGGACCTCAACCAAAATCAAGAAAATTTTGGATGGTATCTTAAATGATCCGTTGGCACCGATGTAGGCCCAGGCATTTTGAAATTCGAAAAAAAGTATTTTCGCTGCACCCTACTCGATGCAAGTCACTAAATGAATAGTAAAATGAGTGCGAATTAAGTAATGCGCTTTCAAATCCAAAGGGTTCTTAAATGAGTACAAATTGAGTACTGTGCTTTAATAGTAATAACAATCTGCGTTGTTTCACTACAAGGAAACACTTACAAATGCGATGACATATGTTTTGAAAGCAAAGAACTTCATGCAAGGTAACGCAAACTATTACATTGTCACAAACTGCATAACAGTTGGCACGCCTGCGATTCGACTGTCTCGTCTCGACGGCTGTAGTAATCACGTGATCATTGCGCTGTGTTTCCACATCGTGTACTGCGGTAATTCCCACTGACTGGGGTTAAATGAAAGGATCCCCATCAAGTGTATAATGTAAAAACAAATACAGCTGAATTTCTTTATTTCAGATAGCTTAATCAAACATGTCATCCATGTCCAAGCAACGCTGAGTATATCAGATTGATCTGCTCTGCCACTAAAAATCTGTAAAATCTGCCACTGTAAAAACACGTATTTTTCAGCCGCTATTGATGACATAGCATCCTCCACATGTTGTCGCAAAATGTTCAAGCAATATTGTTGCAAAGCTATACCGGCGGAATGATCACTGAAGTTTATTTGAGTGCTTGGATTAGATAATCGCCTTTTGGCATCACCTTTGAGGCATGATGCTGCTCTCTCAGTCATATTTAAAAATGGACTGTATCGTGGAAGCGGATGGAGTGCGTGATTTTCACTGATAGGAGCTGGCGTATTCCTGTAGGACGAAGCTTTGTCGTAGATCATGAAGAGGTACGAAGATGTCGTAGATCATGCGAAGTGTACGAGACCGAATCGCGTAGAAAATGCAACACATACAGTCATGCTCTTGTCTCTGTTTCCTTCAACAATTCTGACTGCCCTGTTTCCGCGTGTTGAGCGTCCCTGTGTTCTCGCCGTCCAAACATTAAATCCACGCATTAATTAATTATACTTGATGGACAAATGTCACCTTAGGGAGAGTCACAGCTCTCGCGACATGAGATCGAGTGATCTGAGAACATGCGAAGTACCGGTAACACGCACTCGCCTGGGTGACAGAGCTTTCGCCGTTGCTGGAGCACGACTGCTGAGCAGCCTCCCTTTACATCTCAGGGACAATTACTTGACACCCTCCAGCTTTCGTCGGTTGTTGAAGACGTACCTGTTCGAACAGAGCGCCTTGTAACATTGTATTGTGCGCAATACAATTACTTTTATAAATATATAAATAAATCCACATTCGTCAATGTATATCATATCTCAGCTCATTCCATCACGACAAGAAATCGGTTCTTTCTTGTTTGACCGCAGCTGTATTGCATTGCGTTGGTACTGATCAAAATCAAAATGAGAGTACCGTCGAGGCTACGAGATATCATGGTCAAGCCAGGTTGAGTTGGTAAGGATGGAGAGACATCAAGAACTTCCCCTCATTTCCATCAAAGTCGTCGTTGGCTTTTCTTGGATGAATGACACATGATATTCTATCATATCCATGGTCAGTATTGTTTTTTGTCGACCACCACTAAGAGGCAGACATTCAACACTTCTCTCTCGACAGAAAATGTTCATTATACGGCAAGCAGGCCGAATAAGCGCAATTTCCCTCATTAATTCTACGAAGTCTCGCCCATTTTGATATGAATTGATAAGATGCTGTCTCTCACAATTTGATATTCGGCGCGACATGACTACAGATCACGGTAATGTGAAACATCAACAATGAACCAAAGACCATTGTGCCTTTTAATTTAGGCCTCAGCCATGCTGAAAGCAAAGAAAACACGAGCGTCCCGAGCGTATCGAGCAAACGTATGTCCGTAAGCTATTAATCGCTATCGTTTGCTTTGCGCAGTGTGGCAGTCTACAACTGTTGTAATGATGACTTTACTGTATATTTGCTGCAAAAAGCTTAATTGGTCGGAAGCCCTTGGAAAAGCTCGCAGTGTGGTTGAGGCCTAAGGCTATAATCCGCTCAGTGATAATTCAAAATTGAGTTGCCATCGCACTTCATTGTTTTCAACTAAGGCCATTACTCAGCGTCGGCACTCAATTGCAGTACGACAACCATAGAGTAGTGACAACAATTTTGCAGTTTGTGCCAACGACTTAGCAGTTTTTATTATTAGCTCAGTTCAGCCGAATCCACTCGTGATGACGTCAGATCCTTCCCTAGCGACGCCGTGCCGATATGAACAGACGCTTTACACGCGTGCCAACTGTCTTGCAGTTTCTGACAACAGAAAAGGGGAAATGCAGATTTACATAACAAAAATAAATAATGAAAAACAAAAGTAGCTACTATTTACAATATCTAGTAAAAGAATTTGAAAATCACATCGCTTTTGAGCGTGGACGATACAAATTTTTTGGCGCAGCACGAGTACTTATAGCTCTTTCCGCATCACTGGTGCAAAACATGGAACGTAGGGAAGATTGCAAATTGTACTTGTAGCAGACATAAGTTTCACATGATTTGTCTACAGTGCGCAACCATGAATTGTTTTCCGAATGCTGAATGCCAATAATATGGAAAAGACGCTTTTCATTTAACCCTCATCAGCCAGCCAAATCTATCTACCTATTCCGCTCACCTACATTTGATATGAAATCTATCTAAAATGGCAAAATCAAACATAAGGTTTGATTATATTGCAAGAGAGAAATACCATAATCTGAGATATTATAAGTTAAAACAAAGTGGCTAACAAATGAGTAACGATATTGTGCTAAGCAATATTGTAATTGTGACAGTGATTTGCGCATGACACATCCACGTTGTAATGGCAATTACGTCTATATCTCGATGTTTCACACGTACGGGATGGCGTTTGGCATTTTCGAATTCCACTTGGTGTAGGACCATTCAAGTCTTAGTTAAACAACTTATTTCAGACCATGTTTCAGACGGCATTAGTGAAAAGCTACCTCAGACTGAGTGTAAAGTTAATTAGCATGTTTGTAGACAACTTCTACCAACAGCTCTACAACTGTCTTGATGAAGCACTCTCATTTCCATTGTGTGAGTGAATAGCCAAGATTGAAAACATTACGGAACATTTCTACAGGATTGCATCGAGTACCGGTATTGCGCATACAACTGAAGTTTTAATTTTTTGCTGTTCATCAAATCTATCAGTTCCTTGTATGCACCGTAATTAGTGACTGTCACTGGTCGGATAGAAAGGGAATTTCAAGATTTTTTGAGATGAGAAGACATGGGAGTGAAGTCTTTGTTCATTTCGGGACGTATGATATCATCATTATTCTTCGTGCTCGTTGGCCTATATGTCTTAAGTGCCACTTACTTCTCGCTGTTAGAAAATTTGAAACTCGTGTGAGACATCTTGCCGCTAGCAGGAAGAGTTCCTGTTGCTATCAGACCTTACATGTAGATTGGTGGACAGAGAATGATAAGTGAAACATCTATCCATGTAGCCTACATTTATAAGTTCCGATTGGGTCCGTGATAACAGATAATGGTTAATCAACTAGAGAATATTTTCAACCTCTAAAGTAAATGGCTTTTGTTTTGGTACGCATTCGTCAATTCACTAGTTGCAAGGTATGTCGAAGTACCGCATTGCACATTTATCGATGCACAACAAATGAAATGCACAAGCTTTGTCAAATGGCCAACCGGGAAAATTCAACAAGTTGAGAAAGACAGTAATTCCATCGAATATTATTCAGAAACATAGAGATTGATGCATAGAGGTATAAAAACTGATCCCAGACTCGTATAATGACGGTTGATATTGATGTTATTACTCTAAGTCTATACTAAGCGTTCGGGACAGTTTGAAGCTATATAATTGATCATTTTTTTTTTCAGCTGGTTCAAATCCATTGATGAAAAGAAAAAACCAAGTTACTTGGTGCCTCCGTACCAGCATATTTTTTTGATCTATTTAAAATAAAGAAAATTTACACTGAAGTGCACTGAAGTTGCACTGTACTTCGGCTTTGGCCTTCAAGGTGCGATGGTAAGTGGCAGGTCATACATTCAACCCTTCCCTTAAGAATCGAAAGTGAACAGATTTAACATCCGATAACTACGTAGTAGAAGCGATCAATGGATAACAGTTGATTTCGTACTTCCGATTGATTTCCGGCTTATTAACTCTGATACACTTGCTTTCTTCAATAGGAACTGAATTTTGAAGTCTTGAATTCCACTGATCGGATGTTTGGACCGGTCCTGGGTTAGGGCACTGTTTACGGTATGTGTTGTTTTTAATGCTACTTTTATGTTCTTGATGTCTTATTTTAAAAGGACGACTTGTTTTACCAATATAATTTTCATTGCAAGTTTTACAGGTATACTGGTATACCACATATCTATCCGCGCACGAATATTTAGGTCCGATGTCTGTACAAATTTCGCAACCACAGTCTTTGGTCATTTTAGGTCTCTTTCTGAGGAATTTCTCAAGGCTAACATTCGGTTTACTTATCAGGTTTCCTGAAATGTTGTATTTTTTCATCACGTTTTTGATGCGTCTGTTACACGTATCATTGATGAAAGGTATCATCAGATTAGTCTTATTTTCTCGCTTTTTATTTTTGTTACTGCGCCTCATACTTTTTTTGTTAAAATCTTTTTCTTTATAGCCATTATTTCGCAACATCTTAAAAAAACTCCTCCTTCGACTCATTATAGTACTTCTCTTCAGAGCAGTGTTCTTTGATATAATCCTGACGTGATTTTATAAAATTAGTTTTCACATAGTTTGCTACGAAGGAATATACCAGTATACCTGTAAAACTTGCAATGAAAATTATATTGGTAAAACAAGTCGTCCTTTTAAAATAAGACATCAAGAACATAAAAGTAGCATTAAAAACAACACATACCGTATAACAGTGCCCTAACCCAGGACCGGTCCAAACATCCGATCAGTGGAATTCAAGACTTCAAAATCCAGTTCCTATTGAAGAAAGCAAGTGTATCAGAGTTAATAAGCCGGAAATCAATCGGAAGTACGAAATCAACTGTTATCCATTGATCGCTTCTACTACGTAGTTATCGGATGTTAAATCTGTTCACTTTCGATTCTTAAGGGAAGGGTTGAATGTATGACCTGCCACTTACCATCGCACCTTGAAGGCCAAAGCCGAAGTACAGTGCAACTTCAGTGCACTTCAGTGTAAATTTTCTTTACTTTAAATAGATCAAAAAATATGCTGGTACGGAGGCACCAAGTAACTTGGTTTTTTCTTTTCATCAATGAGTTTGAAACTACTGAATCAAAGTCAAACGCCAGAGATGCATTGAACATTGAGGCAAAGTCTGCCGCAAGGTCATCCACACAGAAGTTCTCAAAGAGTTCTAAAAGGAGTACTGATATTTTCAAACTCAAGGAGTGCTAGATTTTGGGACTCATTTCTTAGTAGCAGTTAGAAACTCAGGTTCAGTACTCCTTTGGAACTTTATGAACGACATTGCATGGAATATGGGAAATCAGTAAATGATCAGTCATGTATGTAAATGAAAATACATTGCCTCGAATGTCATTCAAAAAAATCTTTAACTTTTGAATTTGCTGAACTATGTAATAATAGATGCGTATTAGATAGAGCACTTATTTCGAACACTTTAACTTCATTTTCTTAAATTATGAGAATAAAGTACTGTATCTGATTTAAAACATGTTTGCCATTTGAAAGCAGCGCTATATTTTCTCTGTAATAGATAATGGATGATTTTGAGGTCATTATAGAACGTATTAACCGAAGGCCGCTAGGTTATAGGTTAACATTCATTATCTGTTATAGTGCATGCTATAGATATGCTTCAGAAGAGGTTAATAATTTCCAATAATGCATGATTTTGCAAGGCTTTCTATGTCCACAGGTTAGTAAGTTCCACAAAGCAGGTGATTATCTTCCTGGTTGGAAATTATTAATTATTAATTTCTAAATTATTAACCTGGTGCAGACTTCTATGGAAAAAGTCATGCATTATAACAGATAATGCATAGATTTCTTCGGTCATTATTTGTCATAATAACCTCGAGCCTTCGGCTCTCGGTAATTATTGCAATAATGACCTCAAATCTGTGCATTATCTATTACTTAATACCTCTATACACGGATACCTATCATAATTACCTCTAAACACGGATATCTCAAACGTATAACTTTATTGAAGTCAAGAAGGTATAAAATTACAGCGAGATACAAAAGAGAGATAAAAAAATCGTAAGTTAAAAACTTCATCCAGCCCTGCAGTCTTCGGCAATGTGCCAAGAATGGATATGGTATTCCCCCTCTGAACGGCGATGCTCAGTCTCTGGAAGAGCATGGTTGTTGATCGCTCTTCCCCGATCTTCTCCTCTACACCAGCGCCGATTTGTCTCGCAAATTTGATTGCAGATGGACCCCATGCTCCGATCGTTTCTATGTCAAAGGGGATGACATTATATGTAGATGTTAAGTCTGCATATTTAGACAACTTGCGGTCTTCTGCTTCAGATGCTGTTTTGCCTGCAACATGCGACGATGAAGCGATATAGCTCGGTGACATGGTATCTCGGCAAGTGAAGTCCCAGACGGCTGATCGTCCGCCTTTCCACGGTATCATGGTAAGTACATCGGGACGCTTACCATCTTTCCTGGAAATTCCTGGAGGTTCCAAGATGGCAGGAACTCCACTTGATACCAAGGCTCGTCGAATAAGGTCATTGGCCTCTTGGTGGCGAGCATTTCTTCCGGCGCTCTTCTTACATCGGAGGCCATGTGATCCACATTGATCCACAGTTTTTCCACAGACACTGACATGTTGTTGACAAAGAGGGAGACCTAAACGTAATGCACATGCGATCCGCAATTGGCTGTTATTTATTATCTGGTTTTCTTACTGCACGAAGACAGAGGGTAAAATACCAAGATCAATATTCTGAATGGAGGACAATATCTGCTGGCATTCCGCAAGGTACAAAACTCGGCCCTCTGGCTTTCATTTTAATGATCAATGATCTATCTGCAAATGTAAAATACGTTGATGACTGTACAATTTATGAATCTTTGGAAAATTCTCAATGTTCCGTTTTACAATCACGAATGGATGATATAGTGCAATGGACGAAGAACAACAATATGAAACTAAATTCCAAGAAAACATATGAAATGAGAGTTAGCTTCAAAAAGAAACAGAGATCATGGGATTCAATCACCATCAATGATGAAATAGTTACTCCTTTTCAGAAAGCAAAAATTCTCGACTTCATAATCAACCAAAATTTGTCCTGGACTGATCACATTGAAAAAATGGTAAAGAAAGCACAAATGAGAATGCATTTTATAAGTGAAATGATGCGATGCGGACTTCAAAATGAGGATATTATACGGTATTTCTGTGCTTGTGTCCGAAGCATCCTCGAATATGGTGCTCCAGTGCAGCACTTCGGAATCACCAAAGCTCAATCAATTGCTATTGAATCTGTTCAAAGACGACTGATAAGAATGATGGAACACATCCCATATGATTATCATGATTATGATTATGATTATGACCGTCTTCTGCAAAAATATTCACTGGAAACACTTAGTTCACGACGTATGAACATCTGTCGGAATTATTTTAACAATTTGCCAAAAGCTTTGAGTGAAAGAATTTCACATCGTCCACAAAAAACAGAAATATTGAGACGTAAAACAAATATCATCTTTTGTAACACCAACAGGTATAAAAACTCCTTCTTGCCATCTGCAGTACAGAACTTCTCGTAATTTATTTTTAGTGTGCATACATGTATATCTTCTCCCTTTCACTTTTTTGTAAAATGATCAGCTTCTGCTGTCTAGTATTGAATAAACATATTATTATTATTTTTATTCAACTTCAGGCCCAGTGATGGTATTGGGCATGCGTTCAACCATGCTCCTGCATATTTGGAATCCATTTGGCAAGAATCCGCGCTTTCGATGCGGCTGATACTATCGAACCCGCCAACTATCGAATACTAACTTTAGAATCGACTTATCCCATGCACCTTGACTACTTGCATTGAGTGGGAGCTCGGCATTTGTGATTGCTTTCCAGTCTTTAATTGGCTTGCTTAGTGACATAACGAAATGATCGGCCGGCAAACTGCATTGTGACAAAAGTGAGGAACAGAGATCAACAGTACTGTGAGCTGAAGACAGATAAGTCGGTAGAGATAGCTGTACAGCGCTTCTAACACCAATTCCTGCTTTTGAGACTGATAGTGCGTGTGGCTTGATTCCATGCTGTTTCATTGAGTTGGCAATTAAGGATATTACTGAGTGTCTCACGAATAACCGCATCATATTCCTTTAAAATGCCATGGAAATAGAAACAAGGTGCAGTGCGCAAAATGTACGTCAGTTTAGGGAATGAAAAACGGTTTCTAAGTAGAAAAAGAGCATCATGCGCATCCAAACTTGGTAATGTGGAGCTGAGTCGAAGGAAGTCGTTCAACTTGGATCTCTTGGATATCTTGGAGTCTGTCGGGGTCTTGCAGATGTGATGAATAAGTTACGTATTATATACAACAGCTCTTGTGCAAGTTATGTAAAACATAAAAATTTGGCTTTCTGATGTAGTGAATAACTTATTCATAACCTATTTTCAACAGCTCGTGAATAACTTAAATATCTATGGTAATTGTCACGAAATAGTTGTGACGTTGCATCAGATGTATCAGTGATGTATAGAGTGACGATTGTTGTCATGGCAATGAATCGACGTTGCGCACGTTTGACGAATCAATCCTGCCTTGTGATTCCTTCAATGTTTGGAATTTCAACGTTCACAAGCATCGAAAAAATGAACAAGCGAGGTAACTTTACTAATGCCGAGAAAGAATTGTTTTCTTCAATTATTCAAAATCACACTGTGATTGAAGATAAACGGAAAACACCGCACACTGAAGACAGAAAGTGGAGAAGGATCACCCAATGCTTCAATGCGGATGACAACAGAGGTGAACGCGGTTAACCGGTTAACCGTGGTTAATTTTTCCTAACCCGGTTAATTTTTGACACCGGTTAACCGCGGTTAATTTTTCATGACCCGGTTAATTTTTTGGTGCGGTTAACCGCTACATTTTTTACTCTAAAGAGTCTTTTCAGACTTTCTATACTTTTTCTAGTGAGATTAACCTGCTGCCATCGGCCTGAATAGTAGTATTTTGTCAAGATTGGTCTCTGAACCAAAGTCTTAATAGAAGCAGCAGTTGAGACTTGACTACAGACGAGCGTCAAAATTTACGTCAGTCAATAGATATCTCACAGAAGAACGATCGTAGGAATCGAAGTCGCTTAACACCTGCACCAGATGAGTCACCAGGCGTTGAGCGAGGTGATGAGACGCTGATCTTGAGGTGGGATGGGATCTCGAATAATGTAGCGACTAGCGAGGTCATGACTCATTTCAATCTTTGTAATTTCGTCGTTAAACCTCGGTCGTCATACCTTCGTGAACAGTCATAGAATGTCTCGCGTTTGGGACAACTTCAAGCTTGTCACTATTGACAACAAAAAGTACGCAAAATGTAATTTATGTGAAAAGAAGTACGTATTTTCATCTGGGACTGGAACCCTCTTATATCATATGAAGAATCAATATCCTCTTTTCAACTTGAACGACAATCTTGGATTATCCGTATCAACGCCTGTTCGTGATGCATCCGGAAGAAGAACGAACGTCCGAGCAGCCGTCGAGGAAATGAGGGAATCGACACAAGTAAATATGGACGAATGGTTAAAGACATCCAAGTCCAGAACATGCTCAAAAGAACGAGTCATCGACATCACCAAGCTCATTATCCGGTGAGTTAACTCTGTGACTACATGCAGGCGTACATGTATGTTAGAGCTTCATTTTCAAAATGAGCCTACTTCTTTTCGTAGAAAGGTTGCGATATTTTCAGTGTAATATTTTAAATGGTCTATGTTTTAAATATGGATAAATGTAACAAAGTGTATGTGTTTTAAATGACAATATCTAATATCTTGGAGCCACCTCATATTTAGTAACTCTGTAGGCTTGTTTTTCAACGTGTTCCTTAATATTTAAGCATAAACCATGCATATAGGCCTGTTATGCACTAAATTTCAGTAAATCAATAAGACTTGTTTTTCGCAAATATGGTGGAGAGCATGGACAGGTATTACGCAGCCCATAGGCCTACAAAATACCGAAAGAGGAACAGCAAGTAATGATTAGTTAGCCCTCCTATCTTATGAAATAGATGATGACGTTATTTAGCGGTGAAATCTGTTTGAACCCTACACAATGACTATTTTATTTTAGCAATTATGACTGACCTTTCTCAATCATATTGAGATGAACGCCAGGGACGTGGTCACCCTGATAGGGCGGGGAACCTATACTCAAATTTCTGAAATCTTGTTACAATACTGCTTGTTTTAGCCTACTTGATTGATAAATTGTGAAGAAGTTAGAAGTACGACGAGGCCGTAGTACAATTCATCGGTACATAATCTCTTACTTAGTCGGTACATACATGCAAATACGTAGTATGTCAAGCACGAATAATATTCTTACTGGTAGACAAAATATGGATTTATCAAGAATTAAGACACATTTTCAAAATGAAAATGATAGTAAACATTTTGTATAGTGAAATTTCTATCCTATTTCAGGTGTGTAACTACTGACATTCTGTGAGGATACCTCAATGAAGGAACTGCTTCTCTATCTCGAGCCGAACTACCAACCTCCCTCGCATACAACTCTGATGAGACATATTAACACAACGTACGATGAAGATCTTTTCAACTCAAACAGAAAGTAGAAACGGATGGATTGACTTCTTCTACTTTAGTGAGCATCACCACAGATTGCTGGACTAACAGACAAATGTCAGCATTCATGACCATCACAGCTCATTGGATCGATCGATCTTGGCAGCTTCGAAATGCTAATTTTGGTAGTCCTTTGTTAACGCAACAACACACCGGTGACAATTTAGCTGAAACCATAGATGAAACTTTGACTCCTTTCAAAGTAAACGCCTTCTGTACGACCCATGACAATGCGAGCAATATGAAGAAAGCGTTGGATTTGTCCTCATCAACAAAATACCATATCGGATGCCTCGCTCACCTTCTTCAGCTCTCCATCAACGATTCTTTTGAACAGGTAGACGAAGTAAAGAATTGATCAACAAAGTCCATAATGCAATTTCGACAGTCCACAGATCCATAGCGCTGACTTCGAAATTTCGGACCTACAGGGCACAGTTATGCAGGGATCACGATAAGTGCGAGCTTCAAAAGCACAATAAAACGAGGTGGAACAGCACTGTTGTCATGCTTCAAAGCTTTTCAAAGTTCTTTGATGCATTTGACTTCCTTGTAAAATCAACACCTGTACTCAGCAATGTGGAAAAATGTTCGCTGTCATTTGGTTCGCATGAAATCATCGCAATCAAGGAGATGATTGTTCTGCTTGAAGACCTGAAGATGACAACAGATGAATGGCAAACAGAAACATCTGTTAGTGTCTCAGAAGTTTATCCGATCATGTTTTGTCTCCTGAAACGACTGCAGCTGAAACCTTGCGAAACTGCTATGGCCAAGGAGTTTCAATCACGTAATCTGCTGATTAATCAATCACTGATTAATCTTGCGGAATGATTTTCCGTGGAGGACCAAGAGTTCCTTGGTTCCATAATTGTTCATGTCATGGGATCTTTCTTGGATCCCAGGTTCAAGAAGCTGACATTCTTGTCTCGCGAAACAAGATTGAATGTTCACGCGACAATATTGGACGAAATGAAAGAGATATCAGTGAATGTGGATGAAGAAGTAACAGAAGTTGAACGCGACGACACGTCCGGGGCACCAAGTTCAAAACGATGCAAGTTACTTACGCTGCTTGATGACGATGTGATTGAAGAGAAAGTATCAAAAGAAGAGGATGAGCTGGATAGCTATATACAAGTAAGTTCAAAAAATGCATGATTTGCAACAGGAATGCATCGGAAATTTGCTGACATGAATTTCATAAATCTATGTAGGGGAATATGAACTCTGCAATAGGCTGTTTGACTGAAGTTGCAAAAATAATATCAAGACGTCTACGATGTTAAAAAATTGTACTTTACTATCTCAGTGAAAATACATGTTGTTTTACTTTTAATTATAATATTTTGTCATTTTTTGTCAACATTATACTCTGTTGTAACATTATGCATAACTGATATTGTTCATGATAATGTTAATTGCCCACATAGAGTTGCATTTTGATAGCATTGTTTGTTGTTCGATACAATGTTACAGACCTACTATGTATTGGATATTGTGGTATATCGACGA
The DNA here is from genome assembly GCA_907163375.1 of Prostheceraeus crozeri. NCBI lineage: Eukaryota > Metazoa > Platyhelminthes > Polycladida > Euryleptidae > Prostheceraeus > Prostheceraeus crozeri. The sequence continues at coordinate 58,295 of CAJQUW010013787.1, read as the reverse complement.
TGTCTATAATGTGCACAATCTTTACGACGTGAATCACAGGGTTTGGAGTTTTCATCCATCCAAACATTACATCATATAGGCTAGACATGATAGCATGACAGTTATTAGCCTATGTTATACCTGTATATATGATTCTTAGTATGCATGTTGTGACACTTGTTCATCACCCTAAAATTCAATTCTTACAGGCTTTGATTAATGCTCTTTCATCTTTTCTCTTTTCAGGCACAAGGATTACCTTCACAGTCAAAGGATCCACTTTCATGGTGGAGAATCAATCAAGCGAAGTTCAGAAAGCTTTCGTTGCTTGCGAGAAAGTATCTGGCTATTCAGGCTACGAGTGCTGCCTCCGAACGACTCTTCTCTGTCTTCGGCAACATTTACCATGAAAGGCGAATGGGACTCACAGCTGAACATGCACAGCAGATATTGTTTTTGAATCTGAACTCCAAGAAGTCTTCCTGAGTTGAACGAATACATACTCGTATTTTCAAATTAAAAATATCATTCTTTTTTTCTGCCAAAAAAAGTCCGTACCGTACTTATTATGTGCGTCCACATACATGTAAATCACCTAATTTTTTATCCTATCCTACCATTCATGCGCCTACATACTGTAATTTTGTCATAATTTGCACGACTGATGCGCATTCACTATTTATAATTCACATAGAAAAAATGAATTTTGTCATCATAGCAAGATTAGCAACATCATCATTTATTCCGTTCACGACTAGGCAGTTAGTAGGCCTATAATTCACGCTATAGCAGTCCTAATCGTTCGCTGTTTCTTCTGTGATTTAACTCGACTTTCATTAGCCTATAACAAATAAGGTCTATTGCCTATTATCAGAATTCCTCAATCTCGGCCTATCTATGCTCACATATTGGTAGGCCTACATACACGTAGATGAAGATGATTGGTTTTAGTTATGTATTTTGAGACTGAAATTTTGAAACCTACAATTAACCGCGGTTAATTTGGCGGTTAACCGGTTAATTTTTTTCTTGACCGCGTTCACCTCTGGATGAGAATGTTCAACCGCGTGATAAGTCCTTCTGTCCTTGAATCTGCAACGTAATCCAAATAATCCATTTTGTTCTTGCACTGCTTCCGTTTTTGGCACTACTGATGAGTGAATCCGCTGAAGTTTACCTCCTTCAACCACATCAAAGAGTCGATTGGCTTCTTATTCCTGCTATCACTCAGGAATAACTTTTCATATGGACAGAATAGGTGTTGCTTATGTAGGAGATATGCAGCACCTTTTATACAAGACATCAGAAGGAGTTTATTCAGGAGCTGTTGATTATCGTGACTCATTTACTTATTTTAGCTGATGTTTATGTTATTCAACACATCAGCAAGACCCCGTGTATCTTGGTATTTCACAACGTTTTGATTGACATGTTTCCATCATGAAACATAACAACAGGTCACCATGCTATGGTAAATTTTACATGATTATTGAGATTCAAATTTCTAGAGATAGAAAGCATGCAATTTCTAGTAGCAGCTTGATAAGGATATGTCAGTTTGCAGGCTGTCTAATAGCTGCATTATAGTCGGTCGGTGAACAAAAAAATGGAAGATTTTAGGTATCTCATGGAAGGTGAACAATAAGCAACTGAATGCACATATATCTGAATAGCCTTCATTTTGCAAGTCCATTCCTCTTATGCGTTACATCAGATAAAGTGACAAGCAAAATTTTGTAGTCCAACATCTCGCATTTGAAGTGGAGGGTCAATACATTGACGATGTGGTTACACCGAATTTTGATGCCCTTTTAAATGGCATGATTTTTGGGGTTTGATATGTTTTGGAATAGTGACTGATTGCCAACATAACTCTCTGTCTAATTTTCACAAAATTCTGATAAACATGAAAGAAGTCTATGTATTTTGACACAATCAAAATGATGCTTGACGGATTATGATAGAATATATAAACAATGTAAATATTGCAGTAAAAAGCAGACTGAGTATCTAGTGAAAACTTGTAAAGGAATGCAATGTATTAGGTTGATTACACTCCACGTAATAATGACAGAAGCAACAAGAGGAAAAGTTCTGTTTATCATCCAAAGAAACGCTCTAGCTCAACACCGATTGATAGTGACTTGGACGTGGCATGTTGTTGATTTATCTTACTATAAAATGTATGTTGGGCAGTCTTTTTGTGTGGTCAAAAAGTTCTTTCTACAAACATCATCCACGACCATCAAGAATGACCATTATCGAAGCTGAGATCGTTCAACAAAATGGTTGCCCTCAATGAGCGCACTAGCAGACATTAATTACCGCAGCAAAAGCAAAATGAGCAATTGCAAGTCCATTCGAAAACTCTTCAAACTTGACGGCGAAATACAGAGATGCTTTTCCTAATTCTATTACGCCTAGTCACCATCACCTATATCGTTGCAAAGTAGGTAAATCTAAGTAATATGGCTAGGCTATTATGGTACTATATAACGACTTGATTGTGGGAATTATTAACCTGTAGACATACAGTCCGTTTCATAAAAAGTGGATCATCCTAAAATTTGACTAAATAAAACATAGGTATGATACAGAAAGCATTTTTCATGTTATTTCATGTCCCTAATATATTTAAATGTCCTTATATAATCTGATAAGCTATGATACAGTAACGGTTCTTAAGAAGCTAATATTTTGTGGCCCTACCCTTATTGTCAATGACATTACCAATTCGTCTAGGCATTGATTCGATGATATCGTTGATTTTTGACTGATCTAACTTTCTCCACTCTCTTTTTTAACAGTGACGTAAGTTGTGATACGCCATCTGTAGGTAGCAGTGAACGACGAACGTTACGTTTTAGAATACTCCATACATTTTCTATGGGATTCAGATCAGGAGAACGAGCTGGCCAAGATAATGTCCTAAGCCCTAATTGAGACTTGCATAAGTTGACTCTACTACTCCTGTGACACGTAGCATTATCATCCATAAATAACCAAGTCGAAGGATCACCAAGTTGATCTGTCATTTGGCCAATGTTCATTCATGGTTCTTTGCTGTATGTGAAGTTCAGAGCGGCCATTGGTCCAAATACCAGCCCAAATCAGTAGAGTCGCACCACCTTGTACCCGGGGACGATGTAAATGTCTCGGAATTTCCTGATCAGATTTTATCCATAATCTCAATCGACCATCACTATATCCTTCAGACGGACTGATGCCTCATCAGACCAGACAACCCGATCTCATTGATTTCGCCAGTGACAATGACTCATTGCCCATCTGAGACGTCTTTTTGTATGCTGATCTGATAATTCGATCTGAGAGGGCCTCTTACAGCTCTTGAAATTCGACTCAATAAGTCTTCTACGAATAGTGGACTATTCTAGAAATAGACGAGTCTAGTGCAGCCATCTCAGTTAACGAGACTTGGATCAACTTTAACAAATCTCAAAATTAGGCGGTCTCTACGTTTGGATGTTTTGCGTGGACGGCCAGAGCCCTCTTTACGACAGAGTCGAAAATCATCATTAAGCCATCGATGCACATTTGTGTAAGGGACATTTAGTCGCTTGCTTGTAGCTCGCAAAGAAAACCCTAGTTCTAGCAAGGCTGACACTTTGCCTTTTGTGAATGCGATCTCGTTATTGTTCATTTGTGCTTTGTATTGTTTTCAACCGGTAAGAGATAGATTTCTAGCTGAAAGCAATCAGGAGTGCTGCCAACACCACCGCAACGAAGTCAGGAAGCTATGGAACATGAAGTCCAGTTAATCACATGTAGCAGTTACATTATTGTTGATGAATAATGGTGCTATGCTGGCTTTGATTGACCGATTTTCTTTATTTTTGTTTTGCTTGATAGCTTTTGGCTTGTAGAACAACATATTACATAACAAAGGAAGCAAATGTAATTTTATAAGAGTGAGGTATGATTTTGTGTAACATTGCTAAATGAAGATCAAATTATCTACTACTTTTTTATCTACAACAGGAAAACAACTCAATATTCATGCTTGAAATTTCCAACAATGATATTAGTAAGCACAACTGACATATCTTCCAAATTTCAGAGAAATTCGTTCAAGTTTGGCGGAGTTAGACAAAGTTGAAGTTAAGGCGATGTTTAAGGGTGATCCATTTTTTATGAAACAATCTGTAGAACGCTACATAACAGCATGCATTATTAACAAATCCATGTTAATGTTATATTGTTCGGCAAAATGTAGAAATCTTATGCTTAGATAAATTATAATGTGTCATTATTATGTGGATTCTGCATTGTTACATAGCAAAATCTACATAATAATGATATTGTCCTAAGCTGTATTTCTATGGGAAAATACCGTGAAACAATGCAGAAAAAAGCGTGAGTCATTTGAATTTCAGATATTGAGTCATAGATATATTCATGTAAATAATATTCAATGAGAAAATATCGTGTTTTTTTAGCGCATTGATATGATAAGTTTTGGGGAAACTATCATGGAAAAGCTTAACCCTTGGATTACCAAAAGGGGTGCACATGCACCCCACGTATATATATTGTTGCAAAAAATTATGATCGGGAAAACGTATTGCTCTCTGGGTCTACATGTATATGTTTAAACATTATTATATAGAGAAGGAATTGACCACGTTAACAACCAATTCTTAATAACCATCGCTTAATGCAATAGCTAAAGAATGTGCTCTGGGGTGCACCTGCACCCCTTTTGGTCATTCGCGTGGCCTTTTTTTGTGATGAAGCTTCCATTTTGTTTCAATCTGGCTTAGACTTTGACTAACCTTCTTCACTTTATTGTGCACGTGTGCGTTCGTGTGCACATGTACGGCTTTTCAGAGAAAGTAGCGACTTCCTCTCTCTCACACACACGCACGCACGCACGTGTGCATACGCATGCGTTCGTGTGTGTGTGTGTGTGAGAGAGAGAGAGAGAGAGGAACCCATGTCCTCCAATCGATTTCGCTTGACGCCACGAGCTGAAGTCAGTCAGACCTTCGAATTGCAAAGGTTGGCACAGAGACCGCATTGTATTGTGCGCGTAATGGCAAGTAGGTATTCGGCGGCAGCAATTGCAGATATCTTGGCAAATGAATCCGACTTTGAAGAGATTGATGATGAGAATATCGAGCACAGTGACGAAGATGACAATGCATCTTATGAAGAGGAAGAAAGCATCGATGAGACAGAGAGTGAAGAAGATACAGATATGGACGAAAGAAACTCGAGCGGAGAATTCTACTACGGCAGAGATGGGTCACGTTGGTCTGAGACATCGCCACATTCTTCAGCGTATAGACAAAGAAATATCGTGAACGTGCGACCGGGACTGACGGCTCAAACTTATCATTTAGAAGATCAAAAGGACTTTTTTCAAAGTCTGTTTACTCCATCCATGATACAGCACATTCGTGATTGCACTAACAAACGACTGAATGATGATATCCCAGAAATTACCGAGAACGAAATTTGGGGCTTTATCAGCTTTCTTCTGATACTCGGAGTGACGAAGAAGAGAAATGTTATGATACAGAAAATCTGGAGTCCAACATCTCTCCATTATCAAGAATTTGTGACGCTCATCTCATCGAGAAATCGATTCCAGCAACTTAGCAGGTATCTAGCTTTCGATGACGTTCATGGACGTAGGTCAACGGATTCAAAATTTCGCAAGATGGAGTTCGTGTTTTCCTTATTCCAAGAAAAAGTGCGCACTGCATTTGAGCAGGACTCTCACGTAACGATCGATGAAACGCTATATGCTTTTAGAGGCAATTGTTCATTCAGACAGTTCATGCCTTCGAAACCCGCCAGATATGGAGTGAAGTATTTTGTATGTGCGACGTGAAAACTGCATGCCTATGCAACGTTGAGATATATTTGGGGAAAGATCAAACTGAGGAGCGACAAAAAGATGTTGGCATGAACGTTGTACTCCGCTTAGTGAAGAAAATTGAAGGAACAGGAAGAGGTGTCACGACAGACAACTTCTTTACCTCTGTACCGCTATGCGAGAAGTTGTGGGAGAAAAGACTGACCCTGACTGGCACTCTCAGGAAAAACAAAGCGGCAATTCCGGTACAATTCACAGGCGGAAGAAGACGTGACATTCATTCTAGTTTGTTCGGGTTTTCGAAAGAAAAAACACTCGTTTCCTATGTTCCTAAAAAGAACAAGTCGTGCTCCTATCAACAGAACATCACAGCAAGAAAGTTATCGATGAAAGAGGAGATGGCTTGAAAAAGCCGGAAATAATCCACTCGTACAATGCAACAAAAGGTGGCGTAGACACTTTTGACATGATTATTGCGCAATATTCTTGCCGGAGAAACACCAGAAGGTGGCCGCTGAACATCTTCTTTTTCATGCTCGACTGTGCTGCATGCAACGCGTTTGTGTATTTTTCAACGAAGTATCCAGCCGTATTGGAAGTGAATGGACCAAGACAAAGGCGATTGCATCTCGAGGCTTTGGGAAAGGCCTTGGCTGAAGAACAAATTTCTGATCGTGTTCGAGTTTGGAAACAAACAAATTTCCAAGGTGTTTCCTCTCTGTTTTTTCTCTCTGCACGGCAGAGAAACATGGTTTTCTGAAGGCAGCAACAGCATCAATGATTCAGCAGAAGATACAAGGCCGATGTTACATGTGTCATCGTCAACGTGACCGAAAAAGCCGAAATAAATGTGTGAAATGTTTCAACTTTGTTTGCAGCGAACATGCTGCTCCAAATTCCGTTTTGTGCTCTTCGTGTCATCACAATTATTGAATTTGTTTCTATGTTGAATATAGCGAAATAGTTTTGAACTCTTCCCATTTCTACCAGAAATAAAATTAATCATATAACATCTTTTGTAGCTCTTGTTTTATGTTTGAATTTAGTTCGTGATTTGAAGAGAATTAACGTAAATATTCAATAATAGATCACATCATGTCACCTAATTACATAGGCACTGGTAAGTTAATAAGAAGAATTTCTTCTAACTTTATAGTTCAGAAAAAAATCCTTGCATTTCTTAAAAAAAGTAATGGGGTGCACGTGCATCCCTATTGGTCATTGACGTAGTGAAAAATGTTTTGGTAATCCAAGGGTTAAGACAATATAACATCATGGATTTTTGCGGGCAGTAATGTACGAATACTACATGCGATTTCAAGCTAAGTAATGAACAAATCATCGGCCGCTAAAAGGCTTTGATCCTCTCCTGTAAAATTCAGATTTTGTCGATTAGGTCACAAACTCCTTCATATTTGACATTATTTTAATTTTTTTATTATTCTGTGTGATCTCTGATCGATTTGATTCTTATAAAAATCCTTTTTTGTTATTATGCCTATTATTATGATTACCATTCTCACTCTTAACTCATATAGTGATGTAAAATTAAGCTGAATGTAAATAATGAATGAACGCGCTATGTTCAAGCTATCCCTCATGCAGCACACGTTGTGCTACTTGGTCTATATAATTTATTCAGCAACTAAATACATATATAAGACAACTGAATTCAACGACCTGATGCATGAAACTTCAAAATCAATTACAATCATTGCAATGGAAATATCGTTTGCCATTAATGACGCATTTATGTAATTTTTGTAATTTATGTTTTTTTTGTATGTAATCCTTGAGAAGTCTATGAATATTGCAATTATTGATCACTGATGGCAACAGATAATGGAGAGATGAAGAAATCTTTGATTGACTTTTATTGAAATCTATGAAAGTTTGCTCTCTCAATATGGTAATTCATGAAAAGTTTGAAAGTCTATTAATGTTTGGAATGTGAATAGATTTGAAATTCAGATTTCTATCTAAAAATGATTTGAAATATCCATTCACCAATTCATTCATTCATTAATGAAATCTCAAGCAGGAGTGACGGACGACGGTTCATGGCTATCTGGTCCGGTGAGAATTCTATGTGAAATTGGCGGGCGTATAATGGTGCATTATATCTCTATCTATGTATGTCCCTTTCCGGGAGTTATTATAGAACATAATTCCCATCAATTGAAAGGGTATATTTACATAGAAAAATGTTCAAGATAAAGTACATAGATAAATGACAATGCTATACACTTGTAACCCATACTACAGATTGTTTCATAAAAAATGGATCACCCTTAAACATCACCTTAACTTCAACTTTGTCTAACTCCGCCAAACTTGAACGAATTTCTCTGAAATTTGGAAGATATGTCAGTTGTGTTTACTAATATCATTGTTGGAAATTTCAAGCATGAATATTGAGTTGTTTTCCTGTTGTAGATAAAAAAGTAGTAGATAATTTGATCTTCATTTAGCAATGTTACACAAAATCATACCTCACTCTTATAAAATTACATTTGCTTCCTTTGTTATGTAATATGTTGTTCTACAAGCCAAAAGCTATCAAGCAAAACAAAAATAAAGAAAATCGGTCAATCAGAGCCAGCATAGCACCATTATTCATCAACAATAATGTAACTGCTACATGTGATTAACTGGACTTCATGTTCCATAGCTTCCTGACTTCGTTGCGGTGGTGTTGGCAGCACTCCTGATTGCTTTCAGCTAGAAATCTATCTCTTACCGGTTGAAAACAATACAAAGCACAAATGAACAATAACGAGATCGCATTCACAAAAGGCAAAGTGTCAGCCTTGCTAGAACTAGGGTTTTCTTTGCGAGCTACAAGCAAGCGACTAAATGTCCCTTACACAAATGTGCATCGATGGCTTAATGATGATTTTCGACTCTGTCGTAAAGAGGGCTCTGGCCGTCCACGCAAAACATCCAAACGTAGAGACCGCCTAATTTTGAGATTTGTTAAAGTTGATCCAAGTCTCGTTAACTGAGATGGCTGCACTAGACTCGTCTATTTCTAGAATAGTCCACTATTCGTAGAAGACTTATTGAGTCGAATTTCAAGAGCTGTAAGAGGCCCTCTCAGATCGAATTATCAGATCAGCATACAAAAAGACGTCTCAGATGGGCAATGAGTCATTGTCACTGGCGAAATCAATGAGATCGGGTTGTCTGGTCTGATGAGGCATCAGTCCGTCTGAAGGATATAGTGATGGTCGATTGAGATTATGGATAAAATCTGATCAGGAAATTCCGAGACATTTACATCGTCCCCGGGTACAAGGTGGTGCGACTCTACTGATTTGGGCTGGTATTTGGACCAATGGCCGCTCTGAACTTCACATACAGCAAGGAACCATGAATTCTGAACGCTATGTGAATGTTTTACGAATGAACATTGGCCAAATGACAGATCAACTTGGTGATCCTTCGACTTGGTTATTTATGGATGATAATGCTACGTGTCACAGGAGTAGTAGAGTCAACTTATGCAAGTCTCAATTAGGGCTTAGGACATTATCTTGGCCAGCTCGTTCTCCTGATCTGAATCCCATAGAAAATGTATGGAGTATTCTAAAACGTAACGTTCGTCGTTCACTGCTACCTACAGATGGCGTATCACAACTTACGTCACTGTTAAAAAGAGAGTGGAGAAAGTTAGATCAGTCAAAAATCAACGATATCATCGAATCAATGCCTAGACGAATTGGTAATGTCATTGACAATAAGGGTAGGGCCACAAAATATTTGCTTCTTAAGAACCGTTACTGTATCATAGCTTATCAGATTATATAAGGACATTTAAATATATTAGGGACATGAAATAACATGAAAAATGCTTTCTGTATCATACTTATGTTTTATTTAGTCAAATTTTAGGATGATCCACTTTTTATGAAACGGACTGTAAAATAAGCAAATGACAGTAAGCATAGAAAGAAATAGAACAGTGTTTATGACAGATTAGTCGTTCAATATAACTGTTTAAATACGCTATAGCAGAGTGGAGCTAAGATATGAATTACTCATGATCCCAAGTTTGCAACAGTAATGAACAAACTAAAATTTTACTTCTCCTTTTGGCCTCGTTAAAAGAAGCCAACCGTTTACTCTTTTTCTTGTGACGTCATCTCGATATACTGGAGCGTTTTCCTTCGAGTCACAGGTAGTGACAAGAACAGTGTTTGTCTCTGTGATTTATTTGGTTCAGTGGCTGTGGCCTAGATTACAAGTAATTCATTTAAGTAATTTCATGAGCATTTGTGTTGGTGCACGCCATACTCCCGTATACCGAGATGACGTCACAAGAAAAAGAGTAAACGGTTGGCTTCTTTTAACGAGGCCAAAAGGAGAAGTAAAATTTTAGTTTGTTCATTGCTGTTGCAAACTTGGGATCATGAGTAATTCATATCTTAGCTCCACTCTGTTATAACGTATTTAAACAGTTACATAGGACGACTAATCTGTCATGAACACTGTTCTATTTCTTTCTATGCTTACTGTCATTTGTTGAACGACGTGGGCCAAACATCAACGCGCCTCTAACATTCTTTCGTGCACAAAAGCAGTCAATTACAATTTGGTTCACCTCCACCATAAAAACTGTTCGTTACTTTGCAATTTGAGAACTGTTTAGAGTTGCTGTCTCTATCAATACTTTTGGATGAACATGCATCTTGGCTGGAAACTGTCACTTGTGAATGATGGAGAGACAGTTGACTGTCTTTTATAAGGACATCAGACGTTCTTTTGTATGTTCTGACTCCCATGACTGACGTATGCCCAGTGCGCTCCATTATGATCTGCTCATCCACCTTTCCTTCAAACACTCTTGTTGCACATGTCGCCCTCAATGACTGGTTAGTTCTTTCCTATATTCCTGCTTCATTGCAAATCAGTGTTGTCATCTTGCTCGTTACATTCTTCCCAAGAGGTCTGCTGGTGTATCAATATGACGTTGTCTTCCAATGTTTTGATGGATACAAATAGAAGCGGTCTACATTGGGAGGTCTAACAGACAAAAATTTCTCGAACAGCTCGACATGCTTCAATTTGTCGTTTTCGTTGTGAAAATAGCAACGTTCATTTGCACTTTTTCTTCATTCTTTCAGACCTCCATTGCACGTCTTCCCAGTTACTGGGCTGTATATAAGACACTTTACACCATTTTCTCGAGTCAATTTGAAACTGGTTGATTGTCAACTTCGTCTGCTCCTCGCCACCTCTCAGTGCGAAGTTGATGCCATTCAGATAAAATAATGTTCTTGTTAATCTCTCTGGAGTGTCTCCACCAAGAATTTCTGACTTAACAATTTCTTCCTCGTCAAAAATTGAGATCGGTTTGTGCTTTGTACAATTCTTTGGTGGCAGTGATGTTGTTGACATTTTCATTGATGCATCCAGTGCGTCAGTGAAGCGTTTTGTTTTATAAGAGTTGAATAAATTGATTTCTGGATGCTCTTTTCTTACAATACTTTGAAGTCCTGCAGCAATAGAAAGCAGACTTTGAGAATGAATGAATGAGAATGAACCATCTATATTGCCTCACATGAAAAATCGGTGAGCACATCACAATCAAATAAAATCATATGCAGTTTTAAAGTAAAAAGTAAAAATAAAAACACAAATTCAATTTCAATTTCACTGGCGCGTACAAAACTTTACAAAAGATTCACAAAAGCGTTTAGTCTTCATTACTGGTGGTCTCAGAGAGTTTGAATTTCTAGTTCTAAAACACTGTTTCTCCTCGAACATTTCCCGAAGTGGATGGTCCCTATTACACTCGATTTGTCTGAAAAACTTCTTACAAGACTTGTCACCAATACTTAACAAATTCTCATGGTGGAAATCACAACCAATTATGCGAAGAACACGTTTTTCGACACACAATAACTTATTCTGGAGAAAAATGGGTAAGTTACAGAACACTGGATATGCATATAATAAAACAGATCTTAAAAAAGCACCATAAGCACAAAAATAAGCTCACTTGGGCAACCCAGACCGTTTCAAGTTTCTGATCAGGAAGATTCTGCGAGACGCCTTGCTGACAGCATACTTAATGTGCAGGTTCCACTTTAGATTTGATGCAAAGATGATTCCCAGGATCTTAAGTTCTTCAACAATTGGTAATGGTGAACCGTCGGCGGTGATCACTGGAAGAGTCACTAGATCCTTCTTCGTGATGATATCAAGCACACGGCACTTTGAGATATTTAGTGGGAGCTGATTCTGTTCAGACCACGCTGTACAGTTCTGCCACTCAATCTGCAGCTTATCCTCCGATGAAGCACGAATAAAGTGGAGAATAGTGATATCATCTGCGTATTTGACGGCGACAGAGTTCTGTTCCGAGGGTTCAAAGCTGTTCACCACCATGCCGAATAACGTTGGGCCTAAGACACTGCCCTGTGGCACACCGCTGGAGACATGGGTCCACTCAGAATATGTGCCATTCAACCTCACTTTCCCGTGGATAAAAGGTTTCGTCTTGCTTTCGGACTTCGAGCATGAATTTGGATAGATAGTCGTGTATTTCGTCATTATTGAAATGTTCTAGTTGTTGCAAATGACTGTCAATTTCACCCGCTTTGACTTTTTCCTCGCACCATGTGTTGAAAATGTTCTTAAACCAAACATTCCTTCTTTTCACGGATGTTGCCTGAGCATTATCAATTTGTGACTCAACATTAACTGTAGCGAAGTTATGTTTTTTCTTGGCAACAAAGTATCAACATACGTATACATGTATTTAGCTGACTTACCAGAATATTCATGCATGCAATCTGCCCTCTCCGTTGCAGGGATAACCGTTGGCTCCTTTGCCTTGTATGAAGAGATCTCTTGCGTCAATTCTTCAACGGACGCTTCTGAACGTTGAAGTCTATTCTCTAATGAATTCTTATTTGCTTTTAAAAACTCTGTATCGATCTTTAACCTCTCAGTAAAACTTTTCAGTTCTTTGTTTTTTGCCATGAATGTTTGAAGAGTTTCATTAAGCCTCGACTTCTCTGTTTGCAAATCATTTGTCAATGATCGGAACTCCTCCATCTTTTCTTGAATATCTTTGTTGGATCCTCTCAAGTTGACATTAGTATTTCGCAACTGCTTCACTGTGTTTTCAGAACACATCAACTGCTTGTCAATTTTTGCATTGGCATCCCTTAGGTTGGCGTTTTCGACATTTGAAGATTTCAAAGATTTTTGCAAAACTCTATATCTGCTTTCCCATTCCCATTCTTTGATTGTCTGCTCCATTTGATGTTTGAGGATGTTGGAAATGTGGTGCTGATTCTGCAGCTTTGCATTTTTTTTATTTATCTTGGAATTGTATTGTTCCACATTTCTTATGTGATTTTCAAGAATTCTGACATATTCTGTCATCCTTTTCACGGTTACTTTGAGTTCTTTCCGCATGTAGTTAATTGTGTCATCCAATTGAGACTTGAACACCATCACTGTAAAATGAGCAAAATATGAACTGAAAGTAACTGAAGAATTAACACAAAATTATTTGCTCCAGCAAGAATTGATGTAATATCACAAAACGCATGAGATCACATGCTGCTAGGACACTTTGATAAATATTTCGATCGGTTCAAGATCTTTGAAACTCAATAAGCTCTTGGAGCGATCTACAGAGGGATTTTTAGGATTTCATCAGAAACAATTTGGATCCATCGCGACATTCACAAAGAATGAAAATCTACATAGTACGGTCGAAGCATCTTGATCCGGTGTATAGTTCATGACCACACGCGAAATGAACAGCACATGAACAAGCCAGGACAATACCTGACCCAATCAGTTAGGACTGGACGCGAATAGCATCGTGCCATTGTTTTCGAGCCTCGCTGTTGCTACTATTCGAAGGAATTGATGTACCGCACGAAGTGATATTCAAGAGATATATTAACTAAAATATTAATGACAGAATCTACTCAGACCTACCGCTTCATGTTTTCAATTTTGATGCCAACACACATGCATAGGCCCACAATGGAGCGTTGATGTTCCTGAATTTAGTGCAAGGATGATGATGAACCTTGATTAAAGTTGGACCCCCCAACCTATCTCTATACGTTCACTATTTGAAAACATGAAATTCAGTCTGTTCTTTAGACGTCTAAAAACTCTTGACTTTTATATTTTACAATCAATTTATGCCAAAACTGCTGATGAGTCCTCAAAATTTACATTCATTTTGTCAGCTTTCATTTTAAATACTGGGGTGAACAAACGCAAAGAAAAAGAAGAAACAGAAAGAACTAGAATAGTTTTCCCTTTTAGAAATAAAATCATGGACAAATTAGATTTGCAAAGTGTTATTCATGATCGAAGTGTATGCAAACTTTTACCCGAGAAAGTCAAGGACAGTCATCCCCCAAAACTATGTTTTTCTTTGAATAAACCTATTTCGCAAAAAATCTGTAATTATAGCACTTTACTTAATGAACTAGACAAAGATGTACTTTACACTATTCTCAACAATGACTGCGCATGTGATAAGCATCAAAATTTTATTTACGTGCATCATAAACACGTGATAACTGGCGATATAAATTTCATAGAAAATGAAGAATTGAAAATATTGATGAATTTCGGAACTAAACATAGAATTTCGGAAAACATAAGTAAAAAGCAAATTCTAATAGATATTGAAACGGCTTTAGACCAACATGTCAAGCGTGTTAGCAAGCTTAATTGTATAAGCATTAATAAATTTGACGATTGGAAGTTGAAAATATTGAAAATTACAAGAGACCGATTGTATAAGTTGTTCTTACCGAAATCTAGCAAAAGCAAAATTAACTATTTGATGGAAGTTATTAAAGACTTGCAAAATCATTTTATAATAGCATCTGTGGATAAGGCAAGTAGTAATTATTCTTTCATATGTAAAAAATTTTACATTATAATTCTATTGAAAGAGTTGGGATTTGATCTCAGTTCCCTGTTATCCGTAGGAAATGATACTTATGTTCCTACTAAACTTAATTCAGTTGACGTTATTGGTCGTCACCAAAACGACTTGATTTTAAAATTCAATATTAAATGCCGAGAAGATAATTTAAAGCTTCCTAAACTATTTTGGCTTCCAAAACTTCATAAGTCTCCCTACAAATTTCGATTTATAGCCGGGGCCAGGAAGTGTACAACCAAACAACTGTCACTTAAAGTAAATAAAGGTCTGTCTGTCATTAGAGACAAGTTCAAAATCTACTGTAATGCAATATATAAGAACAGCGGTGTTAACTGTTTTTGGAGCATCGTGTCGACAGATGAATTTCTTAAAAGAATAGATAATGTAAAAATACATAACCTTCAGGTATTCGATTTCTCAACCTTATATACTAATCTAGATCAAGAAGACGTTAAGTTACATATTTACAGTCTACTCGAATTAATTTTTAATGACACGAACCGCAAATATCTCTGCATAGGCCAAGACAAAAGTTTCCTAGCAGCGAAAAAAAATACGGTGGTTATAATAATTTTACGAAAAATAAGTTCAAGGAGGCTATTGCTTTCATATTAGATGAAGTCTTCGTTCAGGCATGAGATTGAGGGCAAATAAAAAACCCGGAACGAGCGAGCAAGTTTGCGAAGGGGGTCTGGTCTTGAAATTTTTGTGACCTTTTTATTGATATTTGGCATAATCTAATGTAAGAAAAATAGTTGGCTAGGGCGAAAAAAATGGACGTTTTTTAAATAATCTAACTTTCGGAGGGGGTATACTTTTTTATTGCATATTTAGGTGAATTACGAGAATGGTCTTTTCAGCACCAAAAACCCGGAAAACCCGGAAGATTCTCATACCTGTTCGTTACGTCCGCAGACTTCACCTTTCAGCAGACTAGTGGTATTCCGATGGGTGGTAATTGCAGCCCACTGCTAGCAGATTTATTCTTAGCGCATTGTGAATTTCAGTACATGCAAGCACTAATGCGTAGTAAAAAGTTCGGACTGGCAAAAATTTTATCTAATACGACTAGGTATATAGATGATTTGTGTATTATAAACTATAGTCATTTTAATAACTTAATTTTAGATATTTGCCCAAAAAGTCTTGAAGCCAGCAGAAGTGGCTATGATAACAAACAAGTGGATTATTTAGATGTAAAACTTAAAATTGGAGAGCATATGATTGAGACCTCGGTATATCATAAAATCGATGATTTTGATTTTCCGGTAACCCTGTTGACATTTCCTGATAACAACATGCCTTACAAATTAAGGATTCGTGTGTTCGCAGGGCAAGTAATACGGTATGGTAGAATATGCTCACACATTAAAGATTTCATTAATAAAACGAGTAAAACATTGCACATTCTAGAATCACGAGGTTGTGACAAGAAATTATTACGACTAGAAACAGAAAAAGCACTTCATAAGCATAGCTCCTTACTGCACAAGTTTGGACTATTTGCTGCACGACAGCTGTTTGATCTGTGTTCTTCCTGAATCTCCTCATTTTCTTTTCTATGAACACTGCCGAACAAGGAATTTTTAAAGTGTGGTCGAGGCTGCTCTCTATGTGCAGGGCCCCGCTCGGATGGGTTTGAGCGTTCAGGTTGAGGGGCCGAAACGCGAATCCTGTCCGAGTTACCTGCTGATGACCTCAGCTACCCACGGGGAACGGATAATCAGTCCTTTTAAGGACTTAAATTCTTTCAAAAACATTCCAAAAAACTATTATATTTCTTAAAAGTCACAAAAAATGTTTTCTTTCATTTCTACTCCTTTTTTAACGTTTCGTTTTAATATTTATTTCATTTAAGAGTTCATCATTTCATTTCTTGAATTTAATTTTCATATGATTTTATTTTATTTTTATCATATTTTATTCATTTGTAAGCTTTAATAAATTTAATTTTCATCTATGGGTTTAACGTCTAACTTAAAACTAAGTTATTTGAGACAACTACAGATGTTTCACATGTTCAGTTTAATCTCCCTTTTGTTATGATTATATATAGATAAACGTTACGTGACGATGATAGGGTCCAGATGGGAAAGGCTTAAGTGTCATCACGATGTTTAGATTAAGGTTTAGGATAGCGCCTCGAATTATCCCTCTAGTCACAATTACATAATAACGTTTATTAACGATTCTGCTTGAATTATCAAGTCATTAGGACTCCAGACCCTTGTCAGGTAAGCAGACAATTCCAGTCTTGTGAATTATTAATAAGTTTTTTAATATCAAGATGCTCGTAATTTGGGTTGGTATTAAGAGGTTTTCTTTGCGGTAATAATTTATTTATTTATGGCTAATTAACTATTTCTTTTTCAACTACCTAAACACGATTTTGTGATATTAAAATATATTCGTGTAGTATAGTCGAATTGTGAAAATTTTTTTCGATGATATTCAATATGATTGAAAAGTTTGCTTAGATGGTAACATGAAGGTAAGTTGAATATTATATCTAGTCTGAACAGATGGGCAGAACTTGCGCTGGCAACAGAGCACTCAAATATGTTGACCTTAAAAAGGCTTTGCACAGCACGATGGCCATCCAAGGCATGGCAGTTCGACCAGTGAATGTCGGTACTTATACATGCTGAAGATCTTGGCAAGCATCTCCCTTAACTCAAATAGGAAAAAAGAACGCGATGATGCAAATGCACTATGACAGAAAATAAAATGTCTTGAGTTTGTGATTTTCACCATCTTTTGGGAAAGATTGCTCTTAATAATTGATACAGCTTCCAATGAGCTGCAATCGCGCAATATGGATCTGTGTAGAGCAACACTTCTTCTACGTATGGCCATGAGACATCTACAATTGATGTGAAATGATTGGGAGAGCATCATTGCGACAGCATCAGCTATTAAATTTTAGAATTCATTGAATCAATCAGATTATTCACCATCTTCCATAAAAGTCGGTGCTTCATCCATTTTGTAGGTATTTTTATCAGATATTAGCTCTCGTGAATGCAAAATAAGACAAATTAGCTTCACTTCTGCTATAAACACAAATCAGATAAGCGTAAACCAATTTAGACATCGCGAGCGCTTTCTATATAGACCGAGGGCTAATGACACTTTCTTCCGAAATTCGTTCACGAGCTTCGTATTTTTTTGCTATGTAGATTGTCACCCAACATCAGTAAAACGACAATTCTTATGCTCTACCTACAGTCGTCTTGCAAGTCACAGAGACTCAGACATGGCAAAATCCCATTTGTTTATTTGGATCCATGTACTTGCGAGTTTCATGCAATCAATAACGTGGTGATCCAGCCCAGCATACATTAAAAAACTCAAAATGAGATTTGTCATTTTTATGATCATGATTTTACTTTTAGGGCAGAAATTTCCATCATCAGGAATGCGACATTCCTAATTGCCGGTAGCTTGACCGATTTGCTGCTAACGATTATGAAAACATCATGACAACCGATGTTATTGTTGCAGATCATAGAAATTGACAACAATGAAACCTCTAGAATGGAAGTAAAGCTTCATGCAATGCACAAAAACGGCACATAAATCGCACGCATTTTCACTTAGATACACCTGCCAACGTCTGTATCATTGGGTTAGAATCAGTCACATGAATAAATCGAAGCTTTTCATTGGTTACCCCAACTTAGTTCCCCCGGATGTGCCGCGACCTTGAGTCAATTTCCATTCTAGATAACTTCAGATAAACAGTTTATTTCTATGTTGCAGATGGGCAATTCCACGCGTATGTCATTCGGAAGGTGATTTTCTAAAAGTTCTCAAATATTGATTTTGATCACACCTTTATCATCCAGAACACTCAAATTTTTCATATTTCAGGTTGGATTTCGTCTAAGGTTAAGTATTTTCCAAAAAATGCCCTTTTGTATATTTAGTAGCGAAATTAGCATTTTTTCGATTTTTTGCCATATTTTGAAGACGTCTGTGGAGATAGAAATATTTGTTGAATTTGCTCACGACGGCATGCGGTTATAAGGACAGATGTGTTCCATCAAATTAACAACCTCAAGCCGATTCACGAAATTTCAATCGAACATTTTTTCGACATATTTGACATGGTGCCGAAAACGCAACGTCGTAACGGAAAAATCGATTTTTTTCAATCCTGTATCGGCAAAACGAAATATTTCATATCCAAAATTTCTTTGCAAAGCACGATTTTAGATACCTTTCGAATGATAAATTTCGTTGCGCTTGATTCAAGCTGATTTTCTTGGAACAGCATGTAACGTCGTAACATCGTAACATTTTCAATAGCATTATACAGGGTGAGTAAAAAAAAACGTTATTTACCTTTTGTGGGATATCTATTATAAGTTACAATAAAATGCAACAACAGGCGGTTATGAACATTGAAAAAGCTGCTCCTCACAAGCTGTGGTTACAACAGCGACTCAAACTGAGCACCTTCCTGCTGAATGCAAAGAGAGCATCGTCGAACAAATGAGTCATAGGCCTTCATGCAGGCGTTAGATGTGAAAGAAGTAATTTCCTCTCGAATGCAGGCTGTCAGTTCTCTCGTATTTCTTGGCAGTCGCGCATACACTCGGTCTCTTAACGCTCCCCACAGGAAGAAGTCGCAAACAGTAAGGTCTGGAGAACGGGGTGGCCACTCAACTGGTCCTCTTCGACCAATCCACCGACCCGTCAGATTTTCGTCAAGGATTCTTCGACTTGCGTTGCTGTAGTGGGGAGGGGCTCCTTCCTGTTGATAGAATCTGCTCTGGTTTTCGTTTCGTCGCAAGAAGGGAATAACATGCTGTTTCAGAACATTGCAGTACCGATCGCTGTTCATCGTTAGTTCACTGATGTCGTAACTCAGCACTCCAGTATGGTCTATCATGGCCCATACAGTGACAGATCTCCGGTCATGAAGCTTTTCGACGAAAGCTTTAGGGTTCTCAGTGCTCCAGTAGTGCAGATTGTGCTTATTTACAGTTCCATTCACATGAAAGACAGCTTCGTCGGAAAAAACTTCGGAGATGGAATTGAGGATGCTGAAGTGAGGAATTGAGGATCCATTGACAGAATTCGAGACGTCGGTCGTGATCGTCATCTGAGAGTTCCTGGACAAAGGTTGGCTTATAGGGATGATACTTTTTCTTATGAAGACAGCGAACGACGCTACTTTGCGAGAGTCCAAGCGTGTTGCTTATGCGACGCGTAGAAACGTTCGGGTCATCTTCAATTATCGGCTTGATGGAGGTAAAGATATCGTCACCTGTAGCCGTCACTGGACGACCACTTCCATTTTCACGCTTATTCATATCCCCATACGTAAGGAATTTCTTCATCCAACGATGGACTGTCGGTGGAGGCGGGGCTTCCTCATGAAATCCATCCATGTATTTTCTCCTTGCTTCGGACACATTGTTGAATGTAACCGCCCATGCAACAAGCCTTGCCTTCCTTTCCATCATAGTTTGGCATGAATGAAGCACTAAATGAATACTTGTACATACACTTGTATAAACTATGTACAGAAGCCATTCGTTCGATGATATGAATTCGAATTTTTTGAACTTAGAGCATTGATTTGGTGCTTGGATATGGAAAATAAAACCATAGAAATTCAATCAGTCAACTTGAGAAAGAAATCAGAATGACAATTCAGATAGATTTTTCACAAACTTCAAATAACGTTTTTTTTTTACTCACCCTGTATTACGTTATATGCGTAACTATTATAATGTCACAGCATTATACCGGTGCTCTATCTTTTTACCTCGTTATAGATCTATGCATTATATCTAATGCATCACTCTATAGAGGGAATTGTAACAATTATTGATAGCGAACAATATTCGTTCGTGGACCCATGAACGTCTGTTGCTAAAACAGGATGAATGCAGGTATGAAACTATACGATTGTCGTTCGAATGTGTCTGTGTGTATCACGAAAGACACTCGATGCCGCTACATATTCCATGTTGACAGTGTCAGCCGACAAGCAAGTGGATTTCAAATTATTCAATGAGTCAGTTGACAAAATATACCCCTGACCGCCATTCGTCGCAATACTCGCCTGGTACTCATTGGTTCGTGGCAGTTCAATTTTTGCGATGACTGATGAATAAGTGCTATTTATAGAACCCACGTCATTGGATTTCTAAGAATTTTTCGTCTACGAATGCAAACGTTTTTCATTTCTTGCCAGTTCCAGGAAGAAAGAGTGTGACCCGGTGTGGTGAGTACCTATTCTGCCATTAAAACTGTTGTCTCTCGATCAAGTTGCAGCCTATGTTACATGTACATTATACACTGTTAAGCGAGTGATATTTGAGTGATAATATTTGTAGCCAGGGAATTTGAGATTCACATTACAATGTTGCAACACGTAAAAAATTAACATGGTAGAGTAGGCCCTAATCTTTAAGTAGAAGCATCCTTCATCTTCATAATTGGCAGTCGTGTTTTTCTGTCCACTTTTATGGTTAGTTCTTCTAACATAAGATGCTTAAGAGTTTAGATGACGACTCAATCATAACTGTACAATGTACATGTAGTACTCTAGCAAAGGTAGTCTTTAGTAGGCCTATTATGCTACTCATAGTCTACATGTAGTTATTGAAGCTTATAGGCTGAACACTGAACAGGATTTCTAAATTATAGGATATGGGTAAATCAAACGTGCGTGTCAAAAGATGGAGATCGAAGGAAGCTAATAGAGAAAAGGAATGATTGTATTCTAAGGCCTACCGAGAAAAGAAAAAGTTAGCTAGCGATGAAGAACTAAATCGGCTGAGCAATCTTAATTGCGCAAAACAACGAGCCTACCGTCGTAGGCACGCATGTGGATCTTACACAAAGTCTGACAAGCCCTCGACTTCTGGATATTCGACCACGCAGTCACTCGGAAAAGCAGTCAAGAGGTTGAAGGATGTTTTGCCGCGATCTCCTAGAAAGGTGGCCCAACTGATAGACGTCATGAACCGATCATTCCCTAACTCAGAACAATCATTTCAAGAAGCTCGCATTCCCTGGAATAAGTTGTCCGATGACACGGTTGAAAACATCAAGAAATTCTATATCAACGAGTGCGGTTGGACGTCTCCTAACATGAAGTAAGCCATAAACAAATCAATCAATTCTTTACTTAGTCCTTGAAACAACTAGCTAGACCTCTTAGATAATTGTAAATGGTGATCGTGATTGTATTTCTCATTGTTTATTTCCTCTGTTTCGTATATCAGTACAATACAGGTTTCTTAAATGTACTTTACGAACGTACTACGAGTACATATCTACCGCCTTGGTACTTGCTTATTTTATTCAGTAGCACATGATTTAGCGGCAATTTTTTCTCTACGATATTACTAAATCGTTTCTCTTGCCTGTTTCTTAAAAAAGGCGATAATTAACCTCTACACACTCACTTTCACTAAATATAAAAGTAATTCGTGGCGAATAAAATTTCCGCATAAAAGTAGATTGCGTTTATTATGACTGAAAGAATACTGCACAGTGTTCTGAAATCTGCAATGCCTGTTTCATGTTCTTCTGATAATTACTTCCATAGATGGAGTGAAAGTACCCCAATCTGGCGAAAGATTGCCTCGTATTTATCTTGTTGTGACGCTCCGTGAAGCTTATAACATGTACTTGGAAGCAAATGAGAATAGCAATGTCGGATTCTCCAAATTTGCGGATCTTCGCCCGGTGAATGTAAGACTCAATAGAGAACTACCTCACCAGACATGCTTGTGTCGACAACACGAAAATTTCCGAGGCAAGTTGAGAGCTCTGAGCTCTGCGATACTTCCTGCTTTTAATACAACCAAGGACTT
This sequence comes from Prostheceraeus crozeri, assembly GCA_907163375.1. Taxonomy (NCBI): domain Eukaryota; kingdom Metazoa; phylum Platyhelminthes; order Polycladida; family Euryleptidae; genus Prostheceraeus; species Prostheceraeus crozeri. The sequence continues at coordinate 35,695 of CAJQUW010013787.1, read as the reverse complement.
CGTTGAGGCTATGTCATGTGGTGATTCTGAATGCATGATCGGACAAGATTGTCAATGCTGCAAAGAAAGGTAAGTAAAATACATGCATAAATAGATTCTTTGGTTTATGTTCTGCTTAGCATTTTGCTCATTATCCGGAAAAGAGGTAATAGAAACGCTCTCTGTTTATTTACATCTTACATGTAGCCTACATCAACCTTTGATTACCCTACGTTATGTGTTTAATCACGCGTAATTACCGAGCCCGCTCACTATTAAATAATCGTATTTGCTATTCCATTTAACATAAATTCCTAACTCCATTTCATTTTTCTTTTTTTACAATTGGTTTCCTTTCTTCAATTTTGGCACACATCAAAATTTACTCAGTGCTCAGTAGGACCTATTCATGCACAGACTAATTAATATACTTTCAAAATAGGTTTGCCGAAGTTTTGAGCTCGTCGGATGAGGAAATTCTCCATTCTATCGCGCCTTCCTTCAAGACATGGCAGTTGCGAGAGGGTCGCTATGTTCAGGATACAATCGGTGATATGACTTATTCTGAATTAGGCAATGAAGTTATTCAAGACTTTCTCGAGGATTTCAAGATGCATTCCTTCATTAAGTGGAAACAAGCAGCAGCCTTCAAGGATGCTAAGGACAAACTGGATGACAGTTCTTGCGTTATACAGGTAAATCCATATTTTACGAGTGACAGGGTATATCACTATTATATATTATATGACAGGCTATTTCACTAGCAGGGTAATTCAAAATTATGCCACTTTTGTCTATTATTTAGGTGGATTATTCCGAAAATTTTTCCACCGTCACACAAGATGAGATTCAAGCTGGACATTGGCAAGGTGGCAAACAAATATCCATTTTCACAACTTTTGTGTGGCTTAGTGGTGCAACATATTCATTGTGTCTGATCTCTGATTCACTGGAACACTCTAAATACTCGGTGCAGGTCTGCTTGGCGAAAATCATCGCGTTTGTCCAACAGAAGCATCCTGAAGTGAAAAACTTCCAAGTTTTCAGGTAAATGATAATAAAACCTATACCGATTTTGAAACAAGTTGACAATATGTATTTTTCCACTTACAGTGACGGAGCGGCTAGCCAATTTAAGAGTCGATTCGCAGTCAGATTGATGACCCATCCCGCAACGAAGGAGGCCATTTCCCTGAAATGGTCCTTTTTTGCCACAGCACACGGGAAGGGTAAGACAATTAAATAGTTAAAACGAGAATTTCATCTTTTGCTCAACCTTTTCCGTTAGACGTCCCTAGCAAAATGAAATGTGTCAAACAGAAGTTCAGGTGTACGAAAAAATGGCATGTATACGTTTTTTTTTAAAATCAATCATTATTGTTGCAGTAAAGACTTTGACAAATTGCTTTAAATTTGGTGCCACTCAGGTTAACCAAAAAGGGATTCTGTTTTAGATTGTATAGAAAGTACTTTACGCATGTTCAGTTCCCGGCGTTTCTCCTTCAGGCGTCGTCGACGGGATCGGAGGTACCATCAAGGCTCACGCACGACGCTTAGCCCTGTCACGGCAAGCATCCGTCACATGTGCAGATGAATTGATAAATGTGTGCAACAACTTCAAGATCACCTGCCTTCCGTATAAAGAAGAAGAAATCTGTATGATGAAAGCGGAGTGCGAAGGAATCCTACACGAGACACCGAAGCTGCACAGTGTCCACCATGTTGAGGTTCAAGGGCTTGACCACGTCAGGTTGTTCACCTATTGTGGACAGGAACAAGGAACAACAATGACATTTTCCGAAAGGTCGAATCAACCACGAGGGCTCATAAAGGAAGTTTCAACCAACATGTTTGTTGCTGTAGCCTATGATGCTACATGGTTCGTCGGCCGTGTGTCTAGGAAAAGTGGCAACATTCTGGCCATCTCCTTTATGAGGGAGCAAGGTGAAGGAAAATTTGGCTGGTCACAGCATGACGTCGACGAGATCGACCCGATAAGATCCTGAGAACCCTATCCAGCCCAACACCGTGTGGAGGATGCCCATCCAGCGGAGCTGCAGAACATCCAGAACATTTTTACTTCGATTTGACTTTTTTGTAGATTGTCTGAACATGTTTATGTAGATTTTTGGTATTCAGGAATTAAAATTTCGGAAAAGTAACGTCGTAACATCGGATAATGTCGATTTACCATGTCTTCTAGCAAGAAAACGTGGTAAAGCACTATCAATCCTTTAAACGAGGCATATGGACTTGCATATTATAAAAAAAGAATAATCAAATATCTTTTCAATTCGCAGGAAATTTCACTTAGTGAAGTGATCAAAAAGTGAGGTTGCATGGAGGTTGCTTGGACCGAGCAGTTGAAATTGCCATCAACAAACAGATATTGTCTAATGTCGTCTACTAACTTGTGCTAAGCTTAAAGTCGGATTTCTATGGATAAGTCTTTCGATTGAACTAAATACAGGTCTTCCAGTTCGACAATGCGACTATCAGATTAAAGAATATGTTTTAAGATGCAACAACGGTATTTCTGTTAATCAGCAGCGTTTTCAATTGAATGATATTGTTTTTAATCGGTAGTGATAATAAGTGAGTTTATTAATGGATTTATAAGTTTAATGAGCGGCAACCTGAGATCATAAGCGGCTTTTCATATGTCAAAAGGAAAAGTTTGATAATCATTTTAATTCAAAGGTAATACAGTAAGTCATTAAAAACTTTTTTTACGAAAAGGTAAGTCAATACGAAAAAGTTTTGATAATCTTGAGATTTTTTATTCCATTATGAAACAAAACAAGTACCGTAATATTCATTGATGGTTTTGTAAGACATCCTCGCGATTAATTAGTCTAGGCATCAATCTGCCCATACGTCTGGAAGACCTTCCCATCTTATTTGCAGTGATAGCACTCATGTTTTGGGAGGCGAGTTGCAGTAAGGTCAAATTCCGCTGTTGTCCAGTGTAGTTGTGTAACTGCTCACGAATCTCAGCTACTTCTCTCTTGAAAGCCGCTTTCCACATGGAAAACGCGTTCCCTGCGATATTGAGAAATGGAGAGTAGGGCGGTAAGTACGTAATAGAGTGTCCCTCTCGCAAACTGACTTCACGGGCTCTATTGTGGCACGGGGCATTATCCATGACGAATACACGAGGTCCAGCCCCAGCCGCAACGGACGCTTCTTCCAGCCAGGAGTTAAATCTCTCACAGGAGGTTCCGCCTTCGTAGAATTCATGATGGACGACACCTTCATTAGAGACCGCCAAGATGAGAGTAAAATTCCGCCCGCGCTGTCCATGAACAATCCTGACAGCTCGCTCTCCCCGTCTGGCACGACCTCGTGTGCGACTGATCCATAAATTAAAGCCGGATTCGTCCAGAAAAATAAATGTTGGCGGAAGGTTTGCGTTGATCGTGTGCAGATACCAGTTCGCATACTCGGCCCTTTCCACTTTGACGTCATGGCTATTGCGGTTGACTTGAACAGTCTCCATTTTCTTTAAGAAGATAAGACGATTTCTCAGACATGTGCTGATAGTTTGAATTGAGACAGATGGCTTGTCCGGCATCCGCGCTTGTAGATCAGCTTTGATTTGGGCTAACGTGAATTCCGGTTGGGATTCAACAATCTCTACCACAGTATTTGCCATATCTTCGTCCATCTTTTGGTGTCGTCTTCCTCCTCTGGGACGCTCAATGACTCCTTCAAGTATACAACGATGTACTATTGAATACGCAGTACCCCGTTTTACACGGAGAACTCGAGCGGCTTCAATATAATCATCTCCGGCTTCGTGAGCCATAATGATTCTGCGTTTAACATCAGATGGTATTCGCTGGCGCTCCATATTGATAAGTTAATTTAGCAGATGTGAAGACATCTATATAGGGCTTTGGATCAAACCGAATAGATATCATTTATTCTTCACGTGAAATACCGCTCACTAATCTGATAGAGACACAATTGAACTATTTTGCTGCAGTTTATTTATTGTTGTCGCTCTCAATTGTGAAATGACGTAATATTTTATCTTTTAACGTTTTAGAAATTAAAGTGCTGCTCTTGATTCGGTAGTTGCCGTTGTCGTGTAGGAAAACCTGTACTGAAAAATGGAACTCTTGTAAATAGATATTGAACGAATTCATAGCAGATTGCAATTAGCGCTGATCTGACGAGCATTTATGGCGTACTAGAAACTAAAACAATAACATAAAGGGTTCAAAAGATATATGGAACCGGGTACGTGGAGGACTCGGCCTCAGGGCCATATCACTAAAACAATAACCAAGAATGATTACAATGCATCACACATGCAGGTGATACGGAAGCCGTCGTGTCGGAATATAATAGAAGCAAGCATTCTAATAGAAGTTAAAATACAAATTGTCTATTTCACATTTACCATCTGCTACGTAATCAAAAATGCCAATAAACAAAACATGTTGTGCCTCAAAGAAATTCTGTGAATATCATTTTTGTGATCAGGAGAGACTGTTTGTTTATCTGTGACAAAAGCATCGCTTGTCATGACGTTTTCATTATCTTTAACAGCAAATCAGTCCAGCTTCCGGGGATGAGGAATGTCGTATTTCTGCCTGATGATGGAATATGCTGCCCTACAAATGCAATCATAATCATAGAAATGACCTATCTCATTTTGAGTTTTCAAATGTATGCTGGATCACGGCCAACTAGAGGATACGGCCGGGACACGTACATAATGGCTTCCAAAAAAGGAGGCCGATCATCTCGCTAAATGTAATCAGTCATTAGGATTAAATTTGTGATTGCAACATAAAGCTACTGACTGTAGGGTGAGAAAACTTCATTAGCCGAGTCAAGTCGCACAACATCAAGGTCATAATGTCTTTGTGCTGCAGACGCTGGGTATGTTCTACCATCTGTATCGATCAGTTAAGGGAACGCCAAGCTACTGACTGTAGGGTGAGAAAACTTCATTAGCCGAGTCAAGTCGCACAACATCAAGGTCATAATGTCTTTGTGCTGCAGACGCTGGGTATGTTCTACTATCTGTATCGATCAGTTAAGGGAACGCCAAGTTTATTACTCTCGCACATGCACAGCGTGCAGGCGGCAGTCAGCTTCACTTATTTGACTGATCAACGCGAGACTTGACTGCTCTCTCCTGTCTGCTATCAGAGTTCAAGTGTCCATATCAGATATCAAGAGTTCGACATGGTAAAAAAGTGCTGCGTGCCGTTATGAAAAAGTGGATACGCCTCAGAAAGTCCTTATGCGGCAGAGTTTTTGTTTCTAAAGGATAATAAAAAAACTTTGCAGCAACAATGGATTTTTGCAATTCGTCGAAAAGATTTGATTGTGACAAAAAATAGATTCGTTTGTGAAAAACATTTTGATAGCAAATATATACGGACGACACCATCAGGACGATCCCATTCCTACTATTTTTTCTTTTCTTCCCTCGGTAAGAGCTCCTATCACTATTCGACGGAAATGTCCTACTGACAGGAATATACAAATGGATGAGATGGAGGTTTTTCAACAACGTGATAAAATACATTCTTTGACTGACTTCGACGTGAATGATAAACCGGCTGACTGGATTTTGGAGAAATTTAGCGATTATGTTCGCGTCTATCAATTATCTTCAGGGATGCCCGAGGTTCTCGGAGCCATTGTGATTGATTCATCCTTCCATGTTAGATTATCTTTTCATGGCCGTCAGTTGTCTTTACCCGCCTGGTTACGATCTCAGCCTGGGTGCCAATTGAGCAGACGAAGTCAGTTGATGGAATTGTGCAACTACGTTAAGAATTTTTCTGATGATAATCGTGATTTCCCTCTCTTGTCAGCTTTGGAGAAATTTGTTTATATAAAGGGAAAAGTGGCATACCCGGCCATAATCATGCGATTCGCAATATATATACGCTATACATCTTTGGCGGCGTACAACTTTTTGAGTGAACATTTTCCTCTTCCATCATTGCGCACTTTGCGCAGAGTAACCTCCGGAGATCTCAACTCTCTGAATTTCGTGTCATCTCTATTGGAAAGCGGTGAAATTGGTAAGGATGCTACCCTTCTAATTGATGAAATAATCTTCAACCAGAATTGCGTTTTGATGGAGCGTCAATGATCGGAGCATCACCAGAAGAAGAACTGTATGGTAGTGTTGTTTGCTTCATGCTCGTTTTCCTCAAGAAATCAATCCCTGTTGTCATTCGGGCACTACCAATCACAAAGTTATCGGCCGTGTTGCTAATGGAGACCGTCGAGGATATTATTCGAAAATGCGGAAATATTAGTGTAAAAATCCGTGCATTGTCTACCGATAATCATTCTGTCAATGTGAATCTCTAAACTCGTCTCAAATGTCGGTATCCCCATCCAAATGCATCAAATGGGAATTTTGCTATTTTATTCGACAATATGATAATATATCTGATTTTTGATGTCGTTCATCTGATAAAAAACATCAGAAATAATTGGTTGAAAATCCGTAGATTCCGTGTTACGTCATTTCAAGCCTCCGTCGATGTCTTTGATATGCATTTAGCTGACAAATCATTCATCGATTGGAATGTTCTCAATAAAGTGTTCGACATTGAGCACAAAACATTGCTTAAGAAAGCTCCTTTGATCACATTTGCGGCTTTACATCCGCAAAATAAAAAGCAGAATGTTCCTTTAGCATTAGCAATTTTTGACAGGCGAAATTCGAGTGCCATTGAGCAGTTTTTTCCTGATGACGCAACTGCTCATTCGACTTCAAATTTTATCAAAATTGTATCCGTTTGGTGGGATATTCTTAATTCCAAGTCACCAAATCACAGTTTGCAGTTGGCGAATGGCATTCGACCTAATGACGGTAAAACAGATTTTTTGTTGAAATTCGCCCTGTGGGTTGAGTCTTGGAAAACGAAAAATCTACAGTTTTTTCTGAGCAGACTTGGAAAGCATTAGTGCAGTCTACAAGAGCTATAGCAACTTTGTGCAACGATCTTCTTAATGAAGATTATGATTTCATTTTAACATCGCGTTTTCAAACAGATGCATTGGAGAAAAGATTCGGCAGATACAGACAAATGTCTGGCGATCGTTTCCTCGTATCTTTATATGAACTTGGCAAGTCTGAGAAGATCATTAAGATTTGTCAAAGCCTCAGACATTTAGATTATGATGAATATCCTATCATCAATGCATCTGATGATACAGATTCTTTGACTGTCACTGATGATATAAACAATTTATCTGACGATTATTCGTTGTCTGATACTGAAAATGAAGTAGCGGTGTATATTTCTGGCTATATTGCGAAAAAGATTCGCAATCTCAATTTTTCATCTTGTGGTGTATTTTTGAACGAGAACTTGATTCAGTCAAATGATCGTCGATATATTGATGCTTTGAACAGAGGAGGTTTGACTGTGCCAAATGAATTACTTCATGACTCTGTTTGTGAAGTGTTTTCTATTTTGATGGGAAATTTTTCTTATTTTCTGAAAGAAAAAGAAAAACACTCCAATTTTTCCGAGTATGTTGCAAGCATTGTTTGCAAAAAGTTGACACTAATCGAATTTTCGTGTGAAGATCATCACGTTCGATCGAAAAAAATCCTGATCTCTACATGTGTAAATATCATATTCAACAATTACCAAAAGAAAATGAAGGACTCTATCAAAAGGCCAAATACCCAATTGATTAAGTATTCTTCGAAAAGGAGGAAATAATTTGTACTGACATTCGATCCGGCTTTGTAACTTTCTAAATATAGTGTAAATCTCATTCAGTCGTTCTCCATTATGATATTAACAATCTATACATTAATTTGTCATCTAAAAACAGGATGCGGTATGATAACAGTTCGGCCTCCTTTTTTGGAGGCCATTATGCACGTGTCCCGGCCGTATCCTCTAGTTGGCCGTGGCTGGATCAATACGATATTCAGTTTATGAAACTCGGAAGTACATGGATCTACATAAACAAATGGGATTTTGCCATTTTTGAGTCTCTGTAACTTGCAAGACGACTGGAGGTAGAATATAAGAATTGTCGTTTTGCTGATGTTGGGTGACAATCTACATATCAAAAAAATACGAAGCTCGTGAGCGAATTTAGGAAGAAAATATCAGTAGCTCTCGCACTAGTACCTCTGATCATGCGATGCTGCCGAGTAAAAGCTCCATCACACTGAAATGTGCATTCAGTTAGATGCAACGAATAAAACTCAAGACACGGCGAGATGGAAAGATTGAACAAAAGCATATTGACTACGAAGACTTCAAGGGCAACAGTAAGCTATTACAGTCTTTATGATCAAAAAGGAGTGGCGCAAGATTCAAAATAGATGGCTTTTAAAAATGCACACAGAACTGACATTGAATAAATTGCGCCAAATTGAAAAATATGACGGAAAAGAAAACTCTTAAAATCATGTAAAACATTGCTTGTGACCAATTAATTTGCTAATTGAAAATAGCACTAATGACATTGATGTTGTTATATTCTCTCGAGATCTTTCGCGGCATCTCGTCAGGAAAGTACGGCTGTAATGACAAGATTGCACGTTAAATCACACAGGAGAGTACACTTCACGAAGGACAACACTGGTTTTGATTTACACAATCGACAAGACGATACGATGACACTATGAAATGACAAAAGTGATACTACTTAAAATGTACAGGAGTAATGAGCAATTAGACAATGATGCGTTATGGAAGACAAACAATTAGGTCCATGGAAGGCGTAGAACGTGTTTCAGTTCTTTTTGAATGCACAAATCTGGACGATGATATGATATGTACAATGATTCTAATACTGGCAAGGAAAATGGTGAGTTACAAAAACTTAATACAATAAAATGAGAAGTCACACAGCTATTTACAGATGAGTCACATGAAAGGATATGTCTGGCAATGCTGCTGGACGGTGGTACTGTTGATCGTGGTCGGGTTCCACGACTTGCCACCCACTTTGGAACGTGTTCCGCAATCCTGGTACGAAGACATCTCTCTGTGCGCCCTACGTAATTGCTTCCGCAATCACACGAGAATTGGTAGGCGAGGCAGGCGCGGTCGGTAAGAGGCATTCGATCCTTCAGCGGTCTCACCGGAATCTTCTTGGTGGAATTGAGAAGCTTAGGATCAGCAGCAGGGAAAGCTTGTCGAGTGGACCTGAAAATACGCTTTTTGATGATCCTTTGTGCTTCATCCCAAAGGAAGGGCAGCCGGATATACACTGGCTTCCTTTCAGGCCCGAATTCAGGTGGTGAGCAAATGGCTATCCTTACCATTTCGTTGCAAGACATAGCCTCCAACGACAGCCAGAACCACCTGAATTGACCTGTTTGACCTGAATCAAAACCAGTGTTGCCCATCGTGAAGTGTACTCTCCTGTGTGATTCAACGTGCAATCTTGTCATTACGGCCGTACTTTCCTGACGAGAGGCCACGAAAGATCTCGAAAGAATACAACAACATAAATGTCATTAGTGCTATTTTCAATTAGCCTTAAAATCATCACAATCGACTGACTGCATGTCTACATACAGATGACGATGGCTTACGATTGGACCTTCACAAATCTCTTTGTAGAGATGCAAGTTCCCTCACTTGAAGAATTTCAAACCTAGAGCATTTCTAAATTCGAGAATGAGATATATTCAAGAATCACGGAAAATCATTCACTTTTTGCAATTAAACCATTTTTGAGATGTTGTAGAGGCCAAAATACCCG
>CAJQUW010013787.1:0-25967 GCA_907163375.1 Prostheceraeus crozeri | reverse complement strand
GATGCTTCTTCAGTCATTTATTTCATTACCTTGGATGACAACCCAAGTAACCAATTATAAAAGATATTCATTTTGCTTTTAGTAGTATACTTCGTATCTGAAATCTGCACAAGTGATGTGATTTTGAAAGCTTTTACACAGACAGGTTCCGTTGCGCAATCTCCCCGCCCTTCTCGCTTTAGCAGACTAATTCCATCCCTCTCCATGCTTCGGCAGCATTTGTCTTTGTCCGGGTTCGCCTGCCGGCAGCTACAGATGGATCGATGACGCTGACTCTCACTTGCAGTCACACAAGCGAGCAACGCACACGATGCTACGTCAAATATAGCAGAGATCCGGCACTGATGTTGTGGACTTTACGCACGCCACTGCTATCCTTCATCTGTCTACAGAGACCAGCGTGTCTCAGTATTGCCTATTTTATCGTGTACAATATCAAATTTAGTGGCACATGGATTAAATTATGCAACATTCGACATGGTAAAGAATTCCTTGAACGAAAGCAACTTCTCATCCGATAGCTTTAAGGAGATTGATACATCTATCAAGTGAAAATCGGGAGAAATCAGCAGAGCAGAACAATCTGTATTATCTCCATAGTCAATGTCGTTTGGTTTCTTAACTTAGTGTTTCGAGTTCAATGCTTCTCATGTTCTTGTGTCGATTACTTTCGTCGCAGCATGTAAGCATGCTAATTCATATTTTAATATGTGATTAAATGAAATAAGAACTTCATGCATACGAGTATCGTCAAAAGAACTCATTCAGATGTCTACAATCGAAAACCCCTAGAATCATTGCTGTCATTTTCGTAAAAGTCAAGTTGATGATTTACATCAGCTCAACATATTTCAGTAACTCAGCGCAAGGAGCAAAGGATTTCAAGAATATTCATAAAAGTGATTCAAAATGTACAAAGAAATTAGAAATCACGCATGTAAATAACACTATTATTTTGGATCACTACCATAAACATTCTTGTAATCCTTTGCTCCAGAAGATAACGCTGAGCAATTGAAATATATCGAGCTGATGTAAAATAGATCAACTTGACTTTTCCCAAAACAACACTAAAGCAGTCAATGCACCTAGAATGATTAATTGAGGTGTAATGTGAATTTCTTTCTTTGTTCAGTTGTCATCAAGATAAGAATTATGGTCTAATGTATTTCTAATTTGAAATGCTGTGATGCAGTAGCTTAATTGAATGCATTGTCGATCTAAATCACATATTAAGGAGAATTTTTGAAAAAGCACAGACTCCTTCCATGCATTCCATAGGCCTATAAAATTCTGAAGGTTAAACCTATCATACATCGTGATATTACAAATGTTATTCCCTAGCACATATGTTCTGTGATTTTCTTGATGATTTAACTGAAACTAATTTCACCAATTATAATGGATTGACAATTTTTTATTTTGCATATATCAATAATAGTTTTTATGCAATCTTACCTAATTGTTATATAGGCCAACAATGCACATGCATTTTTATTTATTCACAATTAATGATATGTTAAAACATGAAATCTCTTTTATTCCTCATTCAAATACAAGTAAGTACCACCGGCTGTTGCCATTTCAGATTGATCAATTTGTGCGGAGTATCTTCAGAGTTTGTGCCTGAATATGCTTGAACATCGAGTTTGGCAGGCGGTTGTTCCTGGACTAGGAAAACCAGACAAAGTAAGTAAACTTTCGGCTAGATTGTGAGAATTATTCTTAACTTAAACATCATGTATCAAATCAAATTTTCTCCACTTTTTTTACTGGATTCTTCATTAATAAAATTTATATTTTTTCCAAGCATATGTAGGCTATACATAAATTGACTTCAGGCATACGAAGGATGTGATTCCATCGGTAGTAGGCTTATTCAAACCACTTTTCAAATAAAAATACTATACAATAGAAAAATAATTTGATAATTAGATAGCCTAATTTCCTTTCTCTTCAATTGTAATTACGAAGTATTTTTTTAATATTTTTGCTATTGAAATGAAAACTAAAGATGTATGCCTTCATTTATTTGCGAAATGGAAATTGCAGCAGTTAGATAACGTTTTATATTATGAAATAATGTGATAAACATTTTGATTTGCTCTAAGGTTCAGACTTAAATAATAGGGCTTTTTGATGGCCTCATCATTTATCCAAACATAAAAAATGTGTATTTAATGTTTCAACACCATTACAACACACAATTCACATGATGAGAGATTTTCAAGGATATCTTGAAGAAAAGTTATTCCCGATTAACCAAATTCAATGGCACTCTATGGTATTCTATGACACGCAATGGGAGTGCCATAGCACACCTTAACGTTCAATCGAACTCTATTGGATCCAATTGCACTGGAAGTGGGAAAATATGAGTGCCATAGAAGCTATCCAAAAGAAGCAAACGCGCAGCGACAGTTTTGACTCCGTAATCTGACTTGGTCCAATGATATTGCAACATTTGCATGTTCAGTATAATTTCAGATGCTTTTGGCATGTGCAACAGTCATTGTTAATCACATCCTTTGGTCGTGTCTCAGTGTCTCGTATTTTTATGAAAATCCGTTGTTTGTTGAATTAATCATCTTATCCGGTTTGTCTCAACCATCACACCAATGGAGTAAGTTCAATTGAAACGAATTTATTATTTGTATAGTCCATCAGTCAAATCATCAAGTCCTCATTGTTACAGCAATTAATTCGCGTACTGTTTTATTTAATTATGCAATTATTTAGATTTTTTGAGGTAGGAACTAGAACTACTGTATTATAAGATTTATGTAGACAGTCTTATCTATTCCTCGTTCTATTGTCGTATGTGTAAAGTAGACAGTTCAACAATACGTTCAAGTGCTATGCCATGTATGCTATCACAGCACAAAAATTATTGCAAATTTGAATATTTTATTTAGATTTAATTATTCAGGATATTAATTGAAAAATCGTAGAACTTTCTAAGCGAAGACCTACGCATACATTTATGCTATAAATCTTGAAGATACGCTGTAATCACTTAAATGATGCAGCAGTTAGTTACATCGAAATTATAACAGAATTTCTCTTATTTTAGATTCCGGGTATATCTTTTGATTCCGTTTGTTTCATAGCTTTCTCACTGGCCCAAGCATATCATCGTAAGTTATCTAGGGGTCTAGCAGTTACTTCAAACAGTTGTGCAAATATCATCCAATGCTATACGCAAAGTTTTTAAGTAAACAACTTTGATTATGTTTTTAAATTTCAGTTAGGGTTGATCGGGTTCTTTCAACGAGTCTGCTGCGTCTTCTGAGAAATCCATGTTTGGTGAAATCCTCGAATCGGTGTTAAGCCATGAAGTAAGTTATCAAGTCCCCGGTGTTCTAACAATTTATGCACTACTATCTGAAAGAATTATAGTCCAATTATTTTTGGTCTTTAAGTTATCATCTAGAAAATCGTTATTTAATTTCACCTTCAAAACCTTTGATATGTATTCTATCAGGTTGACTCCACTGTTAATTCTAAAGACTCTAAAGATTCTAAGACTTCCAAATAGCAAGTTAGTGAAATTTCGACGGGCATTCATAAAATATCACTTTAAACACACTGATGCTGGCAAATTGCCTCAGTTACTGCACCTGCAATAATTGATATGATAATATAAAATTTAATATTTAAAAAAATAAAATTTTAATATAAAAACTGCTTTTTGCAAACACAATGTAAATGTAATAAGAAAACATTGTTTTCAATATTAAAAATCAAATAGGACTATTTAATTGTTCTATTTACATTGTGTATGCAAAAAGAAGTTATTGTTAATTATTGCAGGCGCACTTACTTAGGCGATTTGCCGGCAGTGTGTTTAAAGTGATATTTAATGAATCGAAATTTCACTAACTTGCTAATTGCAAATCCCAAATTTACCCAGGCATGGCTGCAACCTTAAATAGGGAGTTGTGTCGATCTTGAGAGATGTGAACTAGGCTTACTGATGATTCCTGATTTTGGATGAAATAGCAGCTATTCAGATCTGTTTCAATTATTTTCAACTGAGGATGCAACTCAATATTTAATTATTCTACCTCCCAACTTTAGGTAGATTATTATTGTTGTCATTATTCCAGTTCAGTCATAACATTTTGCGATAGATAGTGTGTTATAGCCATATTTCTCTGTTGCAACATTAACAGTATTTTAACATAAGCTGTTCGCAATTCGTACATGTATTCATCTCAGATCGACTAATTTCAACAATCTTTTTTTAATAGCATGATTAAAGATCAGACATGTCTTTCTTTCATATAAAAGTAACACATTTTTTTAAGCACCGGTGATAGAGTTGTCAATGCGGGTGCGTATCAGCAAATCCAATGTGCTAAATTAATGTATTTTTCCGAGAATTTACTTTTAATGAGTATTGGAAATAGTAAAAGAATTATTCAAAAGTGTGTTTATATTTCGATTTATTTTCAAGAGCTAATTTCATTTCATAAAGATCAATCAATCATTTCAAGAGCTAGATGCAAAAGATATGGTGATTAGTGTCTAAGGCTTTGCCTTTCGACTCAGGTATTGACTGCAGGCTTTAGATTTCAAATCAAGATATTAATCTTTGGGTTATATTTAGTTTGGCTCGTTTTTGCCATAGCTAATGTTTTTAGATCAAATTTGTTGCTTGACATGTTTGGTGCTTGTAGATAGCTAATTGAGAAGTGTTTCAATTTCTTTGTTCTGATGTGAACGAGGCCGCTTTATACTGCCAATCGAAGTTTTGAAAAAAATCACATTTTTCTTCATAGAAATGAAGAAGGAAAAAACGAAGAGGAAATGATATTTGCAAGCATGGAAATTATGTGTTAAAAATCAGTTCTGTGTACCTACTTGTTAAAAACATTACGATTAAGCAATGATTCACATCTATATCAATCACATATCAATATGAATAACTCCACGTTTAAAAAATGTTCTTCATCAAAATATTGACCTCTGTAAAAAATATTATCAAAACTGAAGACAAATGGATCCATTTTAGTTCGAAAATTAAAACCTGTAGTCAATTGTCAGATCAATTGTGAAGGGCTTGAACTAATTTTATACGAGTATGTGTTACGCAATATTTTGACTGGGAGTTGGGGAGAGTTGCGAAGTCAGCAGCACATGGCTTGAAGTCTCCCAGGACTTTGGGACCCAAAATTATTTAATTTCATTTAGTTGCTTTTAGACATAATTTTGAAAGAATTTCATATTTTCATGCACTTTTCTGGATGGTTCAGATTTTGCGGATTTTCATATTTAATATCCTGCTCCAGCAGTCTGATGAAAGATATCTTTCCACATGAATATCACTAATAAGATCAGGACTAGGATTCAGTTCTGTGATCCTGCAATTATTAAATTAATACTTTTCATCTATTAATACATTTCAAGACGGCCGCTTTAAATGAAGGAGTGTAAGTTCCGACATTTAGTTGTTCTGATAGGAAATAGATCACTATCAAGCAGCGTTTTACGTGTGCAGTGGTGGTCAGAAGGGGGGGAAGGCGGGATGTATCCCCCCACCAGCCCAAAGTATTGTGATATAAAATATGAACATTCAATTTATCAATTTAACATCAGCAAATTCTACATTTTAGCTTCCAAGCAATAATTTGGCAATGTATCTGCACCGAAATAGTACAAAAGTCAGACGGCGAAACGAACTCTATCTCGTTACATCATTTCCGCTTATATCACTGATTTAGAGCTTATCAACTTAGAGACATGTAAAACCAAGGAATGTAGCGGCCTCCGCAATAGTTTTGTTTATCCTAGGCAGCTCAGATGTTGATGACCCGCTGTGATATTGCGTATCCTACATGATGCACTTGGATTAACAGATGTTCTGCCCATCAGCTCTGTGATGCAAGAAAGTTGACCAAGTACTTTCAAATCCGTTCGACCCACGGATTTTCCACCCACATGTGTGGTGGTTTGCCAATTGGAACGACTATAACATGTATCTGTCATTCGATTCGTTCTCAATATTTCTTAAATGTTGTGCCGATGGATCACCTAACACATATTCTATCGTGCTTAATTAACGGATTTCGTTTTCCTAACTCTCTGATAATTCAAATGATGGCATCTCATTTAAATGAAAATATACATGAAAATGAGAATTTAAAACAGGCAGTTCAATATAACTTATGAAATTTGCTGATTATTTCACATTTTATTCTGTTTGAGGATTGGAACAATTAAATTTAATCCCCCCCCACTGGAATTTTCTGTGACCGCCCCTTTCCGTGTGTGATAGGAAAATGTCGCTTTGCATCTAAGAACTTTTAAATGATAAGGAAGATAAATATTTTATTTGAAATTCTCTTAGAAGGAAGGAAATAATTACGAGAAAGTATTCTTTTTTTGAATATAGTAAAAGTCACACTAGTAATGAGAGAAAGCTAATCGAGCTTTCCACCTTCCTTCAGATTTTTATAATCATGAAATGAATCAAATTGAGCAGGCATTTGCACGTGTCACTGAAAGATAAAAATGAAGAAGTTAACAGGTAAGATAAGAACACAGCGCGCCGACATAGGGAGGGATTGGCATTCATGATAAAACATTCAAGCTCCGCGAACGAGATTACAAATTTGGTATTTATTTATATTGGTGAGACCAGAATTGAAATTAACAGCATTGTCGGGAATCGGGATGCGATCTTGAAATAGATGTTAAAAATTTCCCACTGTGGAGGTCATTGTGGGAATAGCGCATGATGAATAATGATACTAAACACGTCAAAGCAGTGAATACTACGAGCTTATCTTAGCTTATAAGTTAGCACATTCGACCGATACTTCTGTTCCACTTTGTACTTATAATTATATTTCGGTTTTTACATCATCAAATCTTATTAATTGATTAATTGAATAAGTGTCGATCGCCAGCAAATAAGTGATGCTTCCTATATTTGTCTTTATGCATGTATGTAATTAAGTATGCGTGATCCATTAATGTATTATTGAGATTAAATACGCCTATGTACTAGCCATGATTACCCTTTCTTTGTTATTCCCATGCTACAATTCCCATCAAACAGAGGTGACCGACTTTTCAAAGAAACAAAGAAGAGAATCTATTCATAAGGATGATGAGTTGCTCTCTAAATAAGCATGTATGGACCAAATGTAATGACAGAAATCTAATATCACCGCCACCACAGTATTTTAATTATCTATGAAGCTTGAATCCATGGTCCATAATATTTGAAATTATTTTAATTATGTGTTAAAATTAAAATTCACACTTGAATTTTAATACAAACATGATAATCACCCTAATAAGTTTAACCTCTTTCCTTTTTATCTGATGCGGTTTTAGTAGGTGAAAGCATAAGAGCATAAATCTTATCTCTAATAATAGCAGTGCTTTCAAATCTAAAATTCTACCAGTATCGCAAGATGCTTACAAAAAGTTAGAAAAGACAATAACTTTAACAATAACACCTTGAATATACGCATGCATGCATGCATGGAAACCAATATAGTCTAATGTTCCATAAAGTTTCATTTTACTTACTTATTGTCAAAAGTTTATTTGTCTGCTCTCACTAGGTGTGACACGCAGACTGAATCAAACTAATTGAAACATGATTCCCGCTAGAGTATCGATCAAGCAATGGACAGTCACTGGACAAGCAATCACGAAATGAATAAGTAGTAGCTAAAAAGTACATATGCAGAAAAATTACTAATAGGAAAAGAAGTGCATCGACAACTTGAATAAAAAGAAAGGACCATTGTCTGATCGATATTCTAGCAGGAATCATGTTTCAATCAGTTTGATTCATTCTGCGTGTCACAACTACTGAGAGCAGACGAAACGCAGTTGTGACAATGAACACGTAAAATGAAACTTCTGGCGATATTTTTCATCCGCAAGATCACAGCGGGGCGCATTAGCATTATTATGTTATAATCCTATATTAATAATATAAATCTCCAATACAAGAAACATAGCAATTATCAAATACTCTTCAATTGCAATAGTTTGTATTATTTTTCATTTAAATGAAGTTTATCTGCCTATATGCAGAACGTCTATGTTCCATCATCAACTTATCATTTATCGCATATTTATAATGTATTTCCTGTTTGTTGCAGATCAACTCCTACTACATTTCCCAATGGAAGAGAAAGAAATATGGTGAATGATTTTTGAGAAACTTTTCATCGAAGCAAGTGTTCAAACGGCTAAAAAGAGAAGATATTAAAAATCATTGGCTGTTTTTGAATTTAATGGCGTTTTGTGAATGATCATGAAATTAGCTAAAAAATAATGCTCCATAGTGTGATTGATTCTCAAACTATTTTTTTTGAAATCTGGGCCGGACTTTCACCGACATGTCAAGGGGATCGAAAGTGAAAAGTGCAAATACCTCATGCATGTTGTCTTTAAATTGACATTATCACAATTGCTAAACTAAACTGATTATTCTTTACAATCATGATCACATAAAGCGTCAGTATGTCGCGGACAGGTTTAGACACGTTGTAGCATTAGGAGCTGCCATGAAAACTGAATTTCCCAAAATTCTATGGGATAAAAGTTCGATAGAACAGGATTTCCCGAAATTCGATAGGACAGGATTTCCCACAAGTCTATGAGACAAATTAGTCCCACAGGCAATAGGATCAAAGTTCCCCAAAATTCAATGGGACAAAACATTCCAACAGTGCCATAGAATAGAGTTCCATAGCAATAGCACTACCCGCTATAGGAAAATTACAATAATTCCGTAGGACGTTTCCTATAGGAGTGCCATAGATTTTGGTTAATCGGGAATTCGTAGCTAGAAAATCCTAATTTTTCTAAAAAAAATACCTCTGACTTTCACAAGAATAAAGAGCACGAAATTTTTGACTCAACGTTGATACTGTGATGTGACATTACTCCCCAAGATTAGGTTGTTTTGATTAGCCTTGTGCATACTTTATGACATATCTTATACATATTAATTCTACATTGCATTTTTACATGTATACGGTACATGTCTATTCTCGTTACCAATATCAGGTTTAAACAATCTTGATTTTTTTGTAAATGTTGCTTTGTCAGTCTCGTTAAAGAATCTCGACAGGTTGCGTCAAAAATCTCGCATTTTTTTAATTCCGGTAAAAGTCAGAGGCTATTTTAAAAATGATAAAAGTGCAAATGAAATATTATTTGAAACTCTCGATTCTGTGATGGCCTATGTGATCAATGATAAATGTAGGCCTATTATTTATGTTATAAATATAATTATTCAATCATATTCATAAATTGCGTTCATATCAGGTGTTTTAATTTTAATCATATACTGTAATTCTTGAAAAACTCAACATTGCTTTCGTACATTCCTATTCAATATTCAATTAATTGCAGGGAGGTAAAGTGCAGGTAATATTCTGAGATATCAAAAAATGCATCTATCGATATAATATTTCAAATTTACTAACAGAAGTATCAGGTAATATTCTTTTTGTTAGTTGTTAATTATAATAAAGTCTGAAAATTCAATGCAAAGTAAAAACACAGTACATTATAAATTTAAGTGATATAATTGCATAATTTACAATAATGATGTGATATAAATATAATGCAATGATGATGTACTAATAATTATAATTATAATATGCAATATAATAACTAGAATATGTTATGATCATGTTATATGCACGTATGTAATGTAATTTGATAATTTCGATGATTTAATGAATATTATAGCACATCATTATTATCATTCAATATATAGCATATATTTGAAAACTGACACCTCACAGATCCGTCATCAAACTGCACTACCTGCCGACTAAGTCTCCCTGCTGTGATTGAGTAAGAAGATAGACGTGTTTGAGATTAAGATGAAGATAAAGTTATGAAATCCTGACAAGGACGCATGGTTCGTTCCCTACAGATGTTAAGAATCATTCAAAAGTTCAGCAGAACGTGTCTAAGAATGAAGAAAAATTAATGTGATGCCTAAAATGATTAAACTTGATAGTAATGAGTTCATCAGCAGGAACTCGACCAGGATTCGCGTTTCGGCCCCTAATTCCTGAACGATGAGACCTGTTTGAGTGGGGCCCTGCACATCCATCATGTACAGACTCAATGACACCGACTCTAAATATTAATACAAATGAAACAGAAAATAAAATGTAGGATGAAAATGAAAGAAAATTAATTATAAATAGCGGTAACTATTCAGACTGAAGAAAAATCACATAATGAATAATTAAATTGAAAATAAATAAGTATAATCACGATGACAATGAACTAATAGCGGAAACAATTCAGAATAAAGGAAAATGATATGATAAAAGATAATTGAAAATGAATATGTAAATAATTGCAAAATTATAATCGAAACTGTTACGGTATTACAAGTAAGAAAGGTTTGTCACAATCGGCAAAAGGACAGTGTACGGAAGTCTGGAGTCAAGGAATCCGGAATCTTTCATACATGTAGTCATAATCGGTAGTTCATGTCAAAGTCGATAAATTTGTTGTGTCGCTCCCGATCAGACTGGTCAACTGAAGTATATATGTATAAGTACCGGTATGTATAATGCATGTTCATCTATTTGTTTAGAAGTTCATGTCATCGCGACGAATTAACAAACATTTGTACAGTAGACCACAAAGTTTCTTTCATTACTGTCACATACGAGTACATGTAATTTTCCGCATGCAGCATTGTTCTTTTAGCAGCCGTAAGTCTATCGAAGACGCCCCTATCCGCAGAACGGGGTCGGGTAACACCAGCCAGCCCGTCGAAGACATCACTCAGCAGCAAGGCTTATCTAAATGTATTTTCTGTGTTTCCCATTGGAAACAAACGTTCGTTACTCATTACCATACACTATTAATTCCTCGCATCTTTATTTTCAGATTCCCTAAGAGAAGAGAAAATTGGGAATGAGAAGACGATTGAAGAGGTGATCGAGAAAATGTTGAAGGATGCAACTGACCGCGGCGGAGGGAGCAGGAGGCGACAGTCCGAGTCGAACAAGTTCTCCTCGCCAAAGCCATTGCGAGTGGAAGCAATTGCCTGCCACACCAACGAGATAGGAGTCGCAGAGCCTGCACTGGAAGGACGAGATGTTCTGGAGGAGAAGTTGAATCGAACAATTTCGCCTAAAATCACATTGGACTTGTTATCCGAACATTTTTAGTATAGAAATCCAGATGATTGTTGATATAGATTGTGTAGTGCGTTATTTCTAGATTTCATATATGTATTTTTTGTAATATGATATGAATGAATGCTGTCTTCGTTTTCAACAATTGTTAATTGGCCTAGCCCAGGTTGTACACGTAGTTCAGGAATAGGAAAAGCGTGTGTAGTTAGCGGTATAATTTTTATACGAGTGATTCAGATTGTAAATTATTCGGTTTATCGTCTCAAGTTCAATAGCGTATATGTAGCGATTAATCGGCCAAAATCCGATATCGGATATAGAGCGAGAAAACAGGTGGATACTGTATATGTAGCTATTAATCGGCCAAAATCCGATATCGGAAATAGAGAGGAATATCAGGTGCAATGCCGAGACGAATTCTCGGGCATCGGCAGGGCATCGATTTTATGGGAAATCGACACCGCGATGCCGAAACGAGATTTCATGCTTCGGCCCGATGAAATTTTTACCACCGGGAATTCACTGTTTTAGTAAGCCGTGTAGTGGGCCCAAGTGTCCTGACAAAAAACAGTCTGAAATGAATGTCTCATTGCCCTACAATGTAGAAACTCACAAACCTGCTAATGAACGGGTCATTTACAAGTCTGCGATAAATCAGTTAGTTAATTGTGAAGCATATTAGACTCAGCCAGAAAGATCGACCGATTCCGAAGTATTCATCTGAGCAGTATCCGCCACACAGTAATATTCAATAACGGAATTCAGCAACCGAATCTCGAAGCTTCGCGGGTCCACATTAATTTTATTATTATTTTTAATAATCCGATTTTAATTAATTATATCAAGTTCGTTTATATTGTTTATCAGAGCCATCTGCCATGAATTTGCAAAGCTCAAAATTGCACAGGTAAAACAGCATCCAGGAGACGGTCAGGCATCCCCAGACAATAGACCTGTTGACCGTGGAGAGCAGGTCCGTTAACCTTATCAGCAATGGGAGAGTTTTAACGTCGTAGGACCGGGGAAGGCACAAAATTCCATGTTCCGATGGATAAAACTTGAAAACAGAGTCACCATATATTTCGGTCACCTTTTTCGAATGGTAGTGCCTATTTTGCATAATTCGAAGATCTTGCCAAAAATTCAAATTTAAAATTCGTCAAAATTTTTCATTTTCATGAATTTAAGCATTTTTTTGACTCTTCCAAAATCAACATTGCAATTAAAGTATTTATGCAAACTTTTACTCAAGTAGATCTAAATAGTGTCATAAGTATGACATTCTACGTCAATTTTAGTACTATAAATAGCAATTTGAAATATGAAAGTAAATATTGTCTTATCATGCATTATTACATTTTTCTATCTTTACAAATGTCTTGTTCTAATGTCTGATACATTCCAAATGCAACCTTTTGAATGGTGATACATATTTTGTATTATTCTGTGGGTTTTATATCTAGAAATTCACATCAAAACTTCATATTTTCACATTTTGCATTTACATGCATTTATGCCCATATTTATGATATCTGCGAAAAAGCTTCTCAAAGAATTTATATATTACGCACACTGAAAAATTCAATCAATAAAGAAGCTCTTGTGATGCTATATAACGCATTTGTTTTATGTACTTTGGAGTTTTGCAGCCCTCTTTTCATGGGTATGTGTCAAAAGGAGTCTAATAAAATTGAAAGACTACGTCGTCGTTGCCATCGCATTGTTTGCGGAAGTGATTGTGGTTGCGATAGTTTTACTCCTGTATCCATACGAAGAGATCATCAGTCAATGAAGTTTTTCAGTTCCATGCAGCAACTCGACCACATTCTGAATTTCTTGGTTCCACCACGCATGGTCAACTCCGGAATACTCCTCATGCCCCAAGCTAAAACTGTCCGTCGACTTAACTCTTTTGTTCCTTACTGTACACGTCTATTTAATCGTCTTTGATTTTGACTTTAATATTTTATATTGCGTCAATTTACATTACTTTGTGTCTTTTCGTCCATTGCCGCGTCATTTTCTTTCTGCTAATGTATAGCCTTGTACTGATGATTTTCATTCAATCAATAAACGTTTACTACTGCTACTACATGTACATTAGGGCGGTTCAAAAAATCAAAAGTTGGAGAAGTCAGGGTCACGTCGCCCAAAGTATTCCTTATGGTAAGAAAATTGTACATGTAAAGTTTTGGCTCAATTGGTCAAGCTCTAGGGGTCGCCCAGAAAGGTCAAAATGAGGTAAAATGTGTAAAATTGCTAAAAGTAGCCTCTGACGTCATCATGTGACCTCGAATGACTTTTCCGAACGCGTAAAATGATACACTAGGGTCACGTTTTGTAACATATTATATTGCTCTAAAATGTTTGGCTTTACCACAAAATAGCATTTAATTATGGTCCGAAAATCATGCCTTTGGATGGGTCACGTGATCAATGCAATGGGAAGACATGAGAACACAAAATGTCAATTTGGGATGAAACTAAGCATTTTAGAGTCATATACTGTATTACCAATGAATGTATATGTGACCGCTATCTACCATGCCATGAGGTCAAAAAGGTCATTCAGAAAGGTGACCCTAGAGGCTATTTTTAGCTGAAATTTAAATGCTTTATTCATATTACTTGATAATGCCTCCAAGTATAAGTCAGAACAGGTACACGAAATTGTATAAGCTAGGTATCGGTTAATTTGAAAAACGATTAAGACTTATCACCTAAGTGGCCCTTGTACTGACAGTTTCGATTTGATTCCAACTGGAGCTTTTAGGAGTAGAGTACGATTTAAATCTGTAGTTGCTTTTAGCCACCCCATTTCATAATGAGAAATTTTGCACATGAGTTAGGGTCGTCCATGATAACTGAAGTGAAGCAGAGGTTAGAAGAGGTTATGTTACTTCTCGATTAGGAAACATACACCATTGTGTACTCCTTTAACGCTTACAAAACACAGGCCAATTACTCAATTCCTTCATTTTCTACTCATCAAGGATCGCAACTGCTACCTTGACAATTGCAGCCCCAGTCCTCGCAGCCAATTTTGAATCGACGAGGAGTTTTTCTAGCTTACCTAGCAGTGAGACATCGCTTCCATTGATGATAGAGAGATGATGAGAAGACGCTCTTGTACTTCCTTCATTGTAAGGGAAGGTAGGCTCTTCCCATCCAAGTAACTGACGTGATTATCAAATGAGACGTTGCTGCTGACGTTGCTCCTTGAGCCTAGAGCTTGCTCGGACTCGTCTCACCAAAGATGGACTCAACAGGTTCTGCCAAAGCAGTCGTGATAACAGCTCTACGTGTGGTAGTTCCAGTTTGGTCCAAAAGATGTGGCCGCTGGAGGGAGACTTTGATTATCGGAAATGTCGCAATGTCGGAGGATGTCGATAGGAGAACGAGAGGGCCCTTAGAGGCCGTAGAGAGAATCTTACGGAGGATAAGACTTAACTTCTCCCTTGCATCCCGAACTCTGAATGAATTCAATGGAATTCATTGAATGGATTGGAGACTATCTCACCAATCGAACTCAATCTGTGAAAGTATCAAGCATCATCAGTTCCGAACGTCATCTGTTGTCTGGGATACCTCAAGGGTCTTTACTCGGACCTTTTCTTTTCAACCTTGTGGTTGGTTCCCTTAAACCTGTAAATGAATTAGCAACAATTGTAAAATACGTCGATGACTGTACGTTTATAATTCCCATCGAAAAGTGTAATAATGAAACTTACATCAGCGAGCATAGGAACATGGTTGAATGGGCAGCTTTGAATGGTATGAAATTGAACTTGGCAAAATGCAAGCTCATGTGGATTCCAAAGTCCATCAATCACACAGCTCCGTGCATTACCCAGATACTCACAGTCAGTGATTTAAAGCTGCTTGGAGTACATTTCTCGGCTGATCTCAAGTGGGAGAAGCATCTCAATTCAGTCTACAGATCTGCATCTCGTCGATTGTACGCTTTACGTGTCCTGAAACCCTTCTTAGATAAGTCATTTTTGGTTAAAATATACTATGGTCTTGTTCTTTCGATAATGGAATATTGCTCCCCGTTACTGATAGGTATGCTGTCAAAGAATCAGGAAGTGCTGGAAAAGTTGCAACGACGAGCTCACTTTATTGCCTGTGGCGATTCACACTGTTCGTGCAACAGTTTCCCGGACATTCGCAAAAGACGTGAAAATGCATCTCTGAATCTTCTGCGTTTGATTCACACAGATGCATTACACCCACTGCATGATTTGAGTCCTAAGAGATCTTCTATTCGCCCTGAGCGGTTTATTCAGCCCCAATGTCTTTCTGCTCGTCGGCGAAATTCCTTTTTCCCTATGGCGACTATGTTTGCCAATGGTTACTTCATTTCATAGTTTGTCATCCCGATACTTATTTACAATACTTGTATGCTGACTTTTGTCTTTAGTTTAACTTTCATTATGCCTTCATGGCACAACCATGTGTGCACTTTTGTGTCATATTTTGCATTTTACAGTTTGTCTACATTTGAGGTTTGTCCACTATGCCTGACAATGATTTCCATTGTG
This sequence comes from Prostheceraeus crozeri, assembly GCA_907163375.1. Taxonomy (NCBI): domain Eukaryota; kingdom Metazoa; phylum Platyhelminthes; order Polycladida; family Euryleptidae; genus Prostheceraeus; species Prostheceraeus crozeri. The sequence goes on along the minus strand of CAJQUW010013787.1, from coordinate 10,273 downwards.
ATTATGAAATATACACATTCTATTCCATTCTATTCTATTCTGCGAAACAATCTCGACTGCCCTTCCTAACACGACCGCACGGCTTATTTCCTTGTGTTAAAGCTTCACCACCGCCTTGGCTACTTCTTGCTACTTCCACTTCTCCTTGTTTAGCTAAAAACTTCGTCCGAGTTCCCCAGGCCCTCCTTCCTCTCCACTTCTTATGTCAACCTGAAAATACTGCGTTGCAACAAATAGCACTCTTCGTTCTACTTATCGGTCAGATGGGATAATAGCGTTATTCATGTCAAACACTTTATACTTAGTTTCACTGAAGATTGTACACTTACACTGTTCTGTATTTGGAGGCATTATCAAGCAATATGAATAAAGCATTTAAATTTCAGCTAAAAATAGCCTCTAGGGTCACCTTTCTGAATGACCTTTTTGACATCATGGCATGATAGATAGCGGTCGCATATACATTCATTGCTAATACATTATGTGACTCTAAAATGCTTAGTTTCATCCCAAATTGACATTTTGTGTCCTCATGCCTTCCCATTGCATTGATCACGTGACCCATCCAAAGGCATGATTTTCGGACCATAATTAAATGCTATTTTGTGGTAAAGCCAAACATTTTAGAGCAATATAATATGTTACAAGCAGATAGAAATGTGACCCTAGTGTATCATTTTACGCGGTCGGAAATGTCATTCGAGGTCACGTGATGACGTCAGAGGCTATTTTTAGCAATTTTGCACATTTTACCTTATTTGACCTCTCTGGGCGACTATTAAACCTTGACCAATCGAGCCAAAACTTTACATGTACAATTTTCTTACCATCAGGAATACTTTGGGCGACGTGACCCTGACTTCTCCAACTTTTGATTTTTTGAACCTCCCTAATTTATACATTACATGTACAATTAATTGCACTACTCATTCTGGGCGATAAGATGACTGTGTTAACAATCTTGAATTGAAAATGCATAAATATTATGTAAATATGATAAAGAAACATTGTATCAATAATCAATGCTACTCAGAATGAAAACCATCAATTTTCTAAAAAGTGCTTTTAAAATGACCTGCAAAAACTTTCAGCAAGTCAATTTTAACTGAAATTATATACATGCAATTTATGATATCATATTAATTTATGAATATTACATACATACAAACTAAAAAGTCACAAAAAAGTAAACTTTCATCTGACTTATTTTAGGAGACATAAAAAGAAGTTCATTGCCCCCCCCCCACCCGGTCCTGATAGGGTTATTTATGCAATTAGGCCGTCTAATTTGGAATTGGAGATATATAGTGCATAGATGACTTTGATAGACAAAATGACGGCTGACAGACCTACTTACTCAGCAAGAATGGAAATTCTACCGTACACAAGAGAGATCAGCACCTGGCCGCAGGCGAAGTAATATAGGCTGAAGCAAACTCACAGTCACCTTGTCCCTTTACAATTTGCTAACATATGAAGTTGGTTACACTTACCGTGTTCGTACACTTGGACTTCGCATAGGCTCAAACTGGAAAAAGTTTTCTTACGAATGGTTAGATATCGTCCTTTCATCCCTCGACAAGATAAGTTTATTACATGCATTCTATAAGTAGTTTCATTTTGAGTGTAGCAATGTGATTGGTCAGCTAGCCCTTTCCTCCATGTGGCAGCGGAAACCGAACTGATATACACTTGAAAACCAGTAAGCCGAACAGTGCAACAATCCTTGCGATTCCAAATGGTGACATTCCCGATTGCATAGTTCTTGCCAAGATCGACTGCCCAGAAATGTCTTTGCCTATCATTGGTTTCGCTGCAGTCTCTGTCCTTCAATCGATTTTGTTTTATAATGCCGTTTACTGCCTTCTCTGGAAATCCACCCCATTGAGTTGAATCCTGAAATGCTCTCTTGTGTTCAGCGAGATTCTTCTGTTGTGTTGTCTGGACCTCAAGCAGAATTGAAATCCCCATTATGGATGAGATGATGATAGCGGTTGTCCCCAACATATCTTTGGAGTGTCTCTTCTATCTTCGCAGCGATGCGTGCTTAAAATATGCAACAGTACGATGTTTATTGGCTCAACTAAATTCTGTTAGGAATGCATAATTAGAGCTTCATGACCACTGGCACGACACTTTGAATATATGGCAGGTTTCCAAGGAGTCTTGTGCATCTGGGGAAATCTAAAACAGAGGAGACAACTTTTTGTGTTGTTCCATTAACTGCGGTGATTAAAGCATTGTAAAAATTGAAGGATTATATTTTTCAAATAAACACTTACATGTAGTTATTGAAATCAAAGTATTGTAGTATCATGTTGAATATCTCAACCTATTGATTGGAAAACTTCTCTCATTTTCCTAATATTTATGCTAGAAGCATCTCATACAGAGCAATACATCATCTAATTGTAGATTTTTAATTTTTGGCAATGCAACAAAGAAATCAGAACCTTAGATTATGGCATGCGCTAGGAAGAACCTGTACAAAATTTAACTCGGTCACTAATCAGATATATTGTCAGCACACACGATTAATAAGTGATGCAATCATGGAAATGTATTCATACGGATGATTCTGAATTGTGTGTATATACACTGCATGTTTATCATGTGTTCATGCGGGCATTCTGTGAGTTTATGTGTAATGTAAAAGGCTTGTTTTATATGTATGAGAGTCCCCATCATTGAAGATTCATCAGCCAGCGTGATCTATTGATCGTGCAATTTGACGATTCATAATTAGCTTACATTGTAAATCGGTCGCTACCAATCACAGACGAATGATGCAAACCAAAATACTTTTTGGTGTATTTTTGTATCTATTAGTATGCTTTTCGCATGGTATTTCATACTATGTAGTATGCTTTGCATACTAAAGCCATACCAGCACTTAATGTTAAAGGAAAGTATCAATGATCTGTATTTCTGTCATTGTCAGATTGGATATCTCTTCATAAACCAGAGACATCAAATACTACGTTCAATTTGAAATAATGATATCGATCTTTGCATCTATCTAAAGAGGTATCTTTGCATATATGAATCAAATAATGTGTCAATTTGATGCCATCGACAATTGTTCATCCAATTTTCATCTGAATTCTCCATGTAGTTGATATTGCGGTTGTGTTCAGATTGTCCTCTCTGTCCGGGAAAAAATAATGAATGTTCACTTTTGAAATTGTCACAAAATACATTAACTTTGTCAATTTTCAATGTTTGTCAGGATTTACATGGTTTTTGTAAAGTTTGCATTGAAATGATTTACGGTGATTTCAAATTCAGACGTTATTTTCTAGCAACGTTTTAAGTTTTTTTCATGAAGATTGAACAGCCTTGTATCTCATGATATTCAAAGTTTAAAGTTTTTCACACTACGAATTGGGCAATGCACTTTTCCCTTTTACTTCTTAAATTTTTTGTGTTTTGTCAGGATACACCTGATAATTTTTCGAAGGAATCACACATTGTGAAATATTTGAGGTTCTTTTTTAAGATTATAGACCTGCAGCTGTGGACAAAAGTCACCGGACACTTGATTTTTTTTACATTTTACTACGTTATTTCGATGTATAATGTAAACTCGTCATCTTTTATTGCAGAAACACAATATGATACACAGATAAACATAGTCATATGATGTAGTTACTGAAGCTGACGTTTTATCCCTATTTAGAGGGCATGATGGCGCAAATGTTCGAATTGGACAAAAGTCACCGGACACCTTATACGCAATAGTTTTTCACTTGCATATTGCCTTAATAAGCACAGAGACGAACAGTGAAGTCAGATATCTATGATGGGAAGCTTTCTGAATCATTTCACATTCACTTGCCTTGTGTTAAGCGGGCAGCCTTGAATCGGCAGATTTGAAATTCAAATTCAAATGCTGTGACTTACTGTTGTTTCCGATATTCACCTGAAGACTGACGCTATGCTATCATTTTTATCTCACACTCGCATCTCATCGGTCGCAATTTGCTTGACATCTCAATCTGGAAGATGAGAAAAGAAGTATCGCCGAAGAAGAGATCAGAGATCATAACTCTCGTGAAGGAGGGATATAGTGTTCGGAAGGTGTCCCAGAAGACCGGTGTTCCCAAATCGACGGTATCAGACATACAGCGACGTTGGCAAAAGAATCCTTCCGGTTGCGGGTCACCTACGAAGAAAAGGACTGGCCGTCCACGTAAAACAAGTGAAAGACTTGACCGTCAAATTGTTCGCGTGTGTGAAACTAGCCGTTTCTTGTCAGCAAGGATGATTCGAGCATCTCTTGGACCTATGGGAGCTTCCTTCACTGAACGCATCCTCAGTCGACGATTGTGTGCTGCAGGCTTCTATGCCAGAATACCTGCTAGAAAACCCTTCGTAAATGCTTTCCAACGACGACGCCGTGTGATATTCGCGACTACATGTAAGTATTCGCAAAAGTCAATGGACTATTGGGAACGGACTTTATTCTCTGATGAGTCTTCCTTTGATTTATTTGGCAATCGGGGAGTGACTACAGTCCGACGACGCACTGGTGAGCGCTTTGACCCGAGATGCACGATGGCGACGATGAAGCACCCCACAAGCGTGATGGTTTGGGGATGCTTCTCATTCAATGGTGTGGGACGACTTCGAGTGTTTGGAGAATGGACAAAGAGTGAACCAAAAAGTGTATCTGGACATTCTGAATCACGAAATGCAGCAAACTCTTGCCACGCAGTTCCCCGATGGTCACGCTGTATTTCAGGATGACAATGCCCCCTGCCACCGAGCAAAGACGGTCAAGGCTCTCAAGTTCGGAATTTGATCATATCAACGACTGGCCAGGGAAAAGTCCCGATATAAACCCAATTGAAAATTTGTGGACGGAAGTTGGTCGAGTAATAAACGAACGAGCTCCAACTACGCGAAGTGGAATCATCGTATCAATAATTCATGCATGGTACCATGTTATAACCCCAGAAAAGTGTCAGCAGCTGATCATGAACATGCCACGCTTCTTGAATTCTGTGATTCGTGCAAAAGGATTTCCTACAAAGTACTAAAAAATCATGTTTTTTATCAAAAATTACCCGATTTTAGGTGTCCAGTCACTTTTGTCCAAAACGAGAATCTGGAATAAATAAACATCAAAAACAAGAAAATTGTTTTTCAACACCTTCTGTATAAAAAGGAAACATATTTAGGCTAATTAGATGTATTAAACTGCATCACAATATTTTCTTGTAGACAATAGAAAGAATCTTAGCAAAAAACTTTGCTGTCGGGTGACTTTTGTCCATAGCTGTACCTACGTCATTCCATAAATGGGACAGTCTGAAAAATGATGTTTCCCTAGACAAGCAAACATTCCAAAATGAAATGTTACAAAGAGAGAGTGTGCAATACCTTAATCATTAGCTATATGAATGATTACTCAAGAACAGCCTAGTGAGCTGCACCGTGAAGCTCTGATAATTCAGTTGCTTTAAGACATCATTCGAATTATATTGTACAGAAATGCAAGTTTATCTTTCTGCGATTAATCATATCTGTCAACTATTTTTGACAGATTAACTACAGCGGCAAGCTTTTTAGGGGAAATTTGTAATTTCATTTGAAATTTCATCGAAAGAACATTGATACGTGTTGAAATTTGATGTTTTTCATTCATGAGTATAATGGTATTAGAACAGCAAACTGAATATCTAACTTTCATTCTATTAAAATCAACTGATATTAAACATTGACATAAAAACAACTGTGAGAAACAGGCTATATTTAACCATTCAAAAAATCCAGAAATTTTTGCATCATGAAAAAGATGTCGGGAAAGTTCACAGTGTCAGCTAATTTTCATAAAAAAATCAGTCGTATCTATGTTGAAACTCTGCATCAGCGATACCGTACAATTGAATACTGGTCAGAACTACCCACATGTAGCCTACATATCAAAAAAATCTATGAAACATCCGGTTTCTCTTGGCATAATGTTTACAAAAATTGAATTACAATTTCAACACGAATTTTGCAATTTAAGATATGTTGATTTAAGGCATTTTGTCAATGTACATTCCCCTAATGTTGCATGGTGGTAGTTACTGCATTAAAGGTAGTAAGATATTGACATTTAAGAGTCAAACTTACAATGCTGAATTCGATTTACACACACTTAAGTCTAAGGCATTTTATAAATAATCAATCAGTTCACAGCTGCAAACAATATGCATTATGTAATTTTGAAACTAAGCTTACTATCAATCCGAAATAATAACACTTTATAATTCATGAAATCAAATATAGTTGTTGTGTTTGATTGCATTTTAGACATCGCTCGATTGAAACGAACTTAATCAAATTAAAATAAAGACAAATGCCTTAGTGAATGCATAGATGTTTTATTGTATCACACGCGTTTCAGTACGCATCATCGGTGAACAGCAGAACGTGAAACTAAACGTGATATATACACTAGGCAGAGTTCATTCACAAACAGCGACATTGACATTAACAAATGAAAGGGACAAACACATTCATGATAAAAATAATTGCTCAGATGAAGTCTGGTTGCTCATAAGTTTAACATTGCTATTTACATGTGACTTTATCAAGATAGCTTCACCAACACGAGTGTATTTAGTATGTAGCAGAATAAAGAACGAAGGGAAATTTCAGAGGCTGGTCTTCTTTTCAGGTGCTCTTTTATGCGAGTAAAAATATGACGCCGAGTTTCCCCGATGTGAAGAAGAAGAAGAAGCTTTACAATATGGTATTCACATGTGTTGGCCTCAAACACCAAGTGAGTCAAAAGTCAAAGTTGACACAGAAGCGGCATTTAGGCAAATCAAACGACATGAACAATTTGTCAATGACGAAGAAGACGTCAAGCATCTCTTGAAAGCTGCAGTTAGATCCCTAACAAAGCGAAAGTTCCAGGTACCAAGGAAGATTCAAACTCTGTTCAAGGCTCTAAAGCTACGTTCACACATGAGAGAAGAACCTGAGAGTTGACCTCAAATCAAGCCTGAGACTGAGACCAACCCGTTCACATTTGAGAGAGAGAGAGAGAGATCTCAGGAAAGAGCTGCCTCTCATTTTCATGAGCCACTGTTTCACTTGACTATCGAAGCTGAGACTCGCTGAGACATGACCTGAGATCTGCTAAAACCTAGGTCTCAGACCTGTTCACCCTACCGACATCAGGTAGCAGATAAATTGAAAATGTTTCTATTTATACCTTTTTGTTGCGCTAACTCTCAGGTTCCGTTCAGACTACGTGAGAGCTTGCTGAGACTCATGATTCATTTTGTTATAAATCGTCATGATGAATAGACGTAAGCAAGCCTCTGCGGTTATTACCCTTCTTCGTAAAAGAAAAAGAACGGGAACCGTAGCTGTTGGCAGTGGTACGATCGGAGGGAAGTGCCCGTGGGTGGAGGGCTGAGTCTGTCCACGTTTTTGAGAACTTCATTCCGGGGTCCCCAATTTTGCGGTTTATGATATAAATGAGCACCGTCTTAAAATTTCTACTCATGCACCCATTTGTCATCAGTTGTGTCATCTGTTTGCATGATGAGAATTAGGGTTATGTGTATTCAATCATGAGACTCGATTAGTGGCATGGCGTGGCCATTATTTGAGAGTGCACCCGGCGCATGAAATCTCATCAGTCTTTCACTCTGTAAACGAACAGAATATTTCTTACTTACTACATTCGTTGATAATTACAAGTTGTGAATCGATTTCTATGTCAGATTTTTTAACTTCAACTAGGACTGTTTCGCACTAAGCAACTTGTTGCCGCACGGATTGTCGACTGAAATTTGGAATAGATTTTCACATGAACTTCGATCTCTTGCGACTGTCAACCATCCCACAAACCCTTTCCGATCTCTCGATTCATGAGATCAGAGAAAAGGTGATGTGTCTTAGCCTACGCGAGAAGGGCATGAAGCAAAATTACTCTAAGACAGGTTTCAGTTGTATTTGTTCTTGTTGTCATCGAAATCTGTAGAAATTTGCTATCAGAATATCGAAAATTTATAACATATTCGCTATAATTTTCAAACTCAGATAAACATTTCCTATTTCCTATTTTTGTCTCCGCCGTCTGCTATTTGCTAGAAGACATGCAAGCTCATTTGATTGACATATAAAGCTAAGCATCCTATTCAATCAGTCATGATAAAAGGGGTCATCTATTCATGCACTTATTCATTAGAATTTTTTTCTGAAGCAACCACTTTCGGAATGAAAATTCGACGAAATATGATCTCAATTTACATTTTAGGTGGTGGGTGTCTACATATGAAATCCTTAGCTAGGGTTTCTCGTAAACTTCATCCTTGTGTTAAATATTCGGCAAGTCTTCCTTTTTGACTAATTTTAAGACCTAATAAATGCTAATTGCACCCTCCTGAATACATAAACACTCATATCCATAAGCTTATCGGCACTCGTGAAATATTCCACGTAAATGTGTCAATCAATTGTTTACGTGGCTACTTAGGTGGTTGTAATGCTTGTTTTATTTTCATAGTGAATAATTTTGAAATTTTTACTCAATTGATTCCCTTTTGATCTTAAATCTCAAGCCTATTAATTTATTTGTCCTTTTCGCATTCTTATTTCAGCACAAGTTTTGAACATGCTCAATAAGCCTGCTGGGCCTATGGACCTGTTATCAAGCACCGAAAAGAAAATCGAACAGCGAAGACTTCTGAAATGCTTACTAGTCTGGGAAACATAGAAACACGTAGCAAAAAATATTCACAAACATTTATCATGTGCAAAACTTCGATGTGGTCTATGAGTATTATGTGCTAGTATTTCCGTTCCCTAGGCTCTATGCCTCTTCAAAAAAAAATCCACATATTCACCATAGTAGAATAAGCCTACACTCAAAGCAGCCGAAATTTTACATAAGTCAAGAAGTTTGTCTAACTTCCCTCTCTTGCGCAAATTCAGACTCAGATCTGTCCGTTACTTTTTAAACAGCCTCGTTCAGTTTCTCAATCGTTGAACTTAATTTAATCCTATGTTTTAATTTTCTGCTTGGGGGCATGTACCTAGATGGTGAAATGACTCATCATCTTCCCTCAAACTTTGAAGAAAAAGCTCTCGATTGAAGCGCTTATAAAATATACCTTTATAATAATAATAATTAGTTTCTGATGGTTTAGGCCTACTGGTCCATTTTTCTTTTGTACTCGAGTTAACCGAGTTTTGCTGGAGTATTTCACTGAGTTAAATAACTGAGTTTTTAGAAAAACTCAATTGACAACACATGGTCTCATTAGGCATCCATCGTCGGAATGTATACTAACCGACGAAATCCCAATGAAAATATTCCTGCTGGTTATCATAGTAATTTTATGCGCGTCGTGATTCAAGAACGCATTGACATTAAGTTGACAATTGCGCATCTTTAGAAACATGTAAATGCAAGTCCGCTGTTTTTCATGTTTTCTGTACTACTGACTATTTAGTGTCCCGCCTTTGGTAGTAAAAAACATGGCCACCATTCTATAACTCTAAACTAATTTCATCAATCAAGTTAAAGTAGCCTGTACATGCTTCATGTTTCTGTCTGATTCATCGTAAAGAAGTAAAACGTGAACATATTTATAAGTATCACAAATATCGAAAATATCATCAAATGAATCATTAGCTCAAAGTGAACTAAATTGACTTGTGCAACCAACACAATTCCGCGTGTATGTGTATGAAATGAATGAGCGCCGAAAGCACAATCCAGTTGGATATTGATAACAAGAAAGTCTTAAAAGTTGAACTTTTTGCTGAGACATGGTTGTTGTCTCAGTTGAAGGTCTCAGGGTTGTTCACACTTGAGACAAGGATCGTGGAGTTTGTCTCACAGGCTTCTCTCAGAAACTTGAGAGAAGCTTGTCTCAGGACCGTTCACACTATCTCTCAGCAAACGTGGTGAGCCTCCCTCTGGTCGCCCCGCACAAACGACAACGGATGAAGTTAGTGGGTCTCAGGCATGTCTCAGGACTGTTCAGACTACGTGGATAACTGCGTCGCAGCATAATTTTGATTGATGTCTGAAGTCGACGACGGAAACTATAATCTTGCCGTTTGATTGGATGATTGCCTGAGTCTCAGCTCTCAGCTCTCATGTGTGAACGTAGCTTAAAATCCCTTTGCAAAGACGAAACGCTTTACATCAATCGCTTGGACAAAGGAAACGTCAACGTCATTATGAATCTAAAAGACGACATCAAGAAAATGAATACTACTCGTATTATCAAAAGTGACAAATTGAAAGAAGTTG
>CAJQUW010013786.1:0-64326 GCA_907163375.1 Prostheceraeus crozeri | reverse complement strand
TTCGCACACTGTTTTTCATCGCGTATCAGCTTCGGCAGCCTTCATTCGCTTCTGTTGGACATATCGGTCAGTCGTCTTCCACATGTAATAGTACTCCACCAATGCCGGGTAGGTTTTCCAGGGCAAAAAGTCGTTCCGTATGTCGTGGAAGTTCTTTCCATACTTATCCATCGCCTCTTCAAAGAGATTCCCTTCACTGGCTGACCATTCTTCCATTTCGTCACGACAAAGCATTGGAGACCTGAAAAGGAAGTATGGCGAATTCACATGGCCTAGAGGTTGGAATGCTGTCATCACCCAAAATAACACGAAATTACGATACCAAAGATGAAGGTTGATTTGTTGACCTTACATTGTAAACCCTACACTCATTTACAATACAAGATAGTTAGGTGTGACATGATTAAGATGTCATAACTAAGAGAGGTCGTGGGCAAATTTGATATTTTAGTACATCAAATCATTCTTCTAACAAATGCATGAAATCAAAGTTTGCTATGGTTTTCAGATGTCTAAGTATAGATGGCGGTACGCGGTAAGAGCAAGGACATGTCAAATATATACCCGATATTGAAACGGATAAATACCGATTACCCGGGCACATGTCCCGGTCGTGTATCTAATAGACTAACCGGGTTCAGCCTGGCTGCATTTCAAATCGGACATCTGAGCAGGCCTAGAATTTTATCTGCTGCTTTCACGAAACCAGAGATGCTTTTCAAACAAAAAATATTTATTTACTGAAAACTACTTAATTACTGATACGGACAACTGTCGAATGTCGAGAGACTTTTCTCTTACAAAGCTAACAAAATTTCGAAAAATAACCACAATTCTTCAACAAGAAAACGATAACAGTAACAAACTGAAGCAGATCATTAACAATTACTTTTCATGTGGCTCCGAGGTGTCTAAAGTGAAGAAAATGCTACTTGTTACCAACTTTATAGTAGTTCAACAGCAGATTAAAGGGTGGAGTTATATAAGCGGTACAAGCAATTTAAATATCCTCAATGCAGAGCGTGTCACTGCCAATTCCTTGTTATTCCCTTTCATATGTGCCTGAAATTCCTTTGTCTATCTATGATAAGTGACTTTCCGATGTCACTGAATAAATTGATCTATTTTCTATATGAAAATACCCACTCCCCTTCACGAAGCAAACATATGAAAGAAGCTGAATTACCTGGACGGCACAAGGGCGCTGACTGCCTTATTGAAGTCGTAGTTGCACCGGTGAAGGACCTGAAGTGCTCGCAGATGCGTAGCGTCTCGAGATGCCGCGGCAGCAGACATCAGCAGATTGGGCTGACGAACTGCGCTTGTAGAGTCATACGCACGAGCCATGGTACCGACGGAACGAGCCAACAGCCAGAATTCGTCCACCTTCTCATCAGCAAGACCGTGATCTTCACACCACTCCAGCACAGCCAGCTTCTCAAGTTGACGACCGTCTTTCTCACCTGACAAATAGGAAAGTATTACAGTCTGCAGCAGAATCATATTTCCACTGATTTGAAGCAGCAATTGACTCAGTTAACAGTTCTATATTGAATCAATTGGCCAATGTTTTTACTTTTGATTATAGAGCAATTTGAATGATCAACCCTTTGACATTTTTGATAGCAGATAGGGTCTACACGATCGAAACATCGCCGGCTCTAAGAATTTCCACCCAGTTGATGACTAGGAACAGTAGCGTATTTATAATTGCTATTTTCAATGAAGAATTCAGGATCGCTACTTGTCTATTATATTTGGCAAGTAAAAAATTAAATTATGCACAGCATGTTTCGTGCCAAAGACACTTCAAGGGCCGATTCATTCTTTTATTTGTATATCATTTAATTTTTTACTGACAAAATATAATAGACAAGTAGCGACCCTGAATTTGCTGCGAAGCGTGATGCCAAGTTCACTGTCTACTTCGCTAAAAAGAGAAGTTCACCAATCTTGATGTGGTTGACAAGAAAAATCACATATTTAATATCGCCCGGAAAATGAAGGTCGAAAACGCGGACGTCATAGGTGAAAAGTGCATCAGACGTGATGATAGGTCTCTGGCTTTTTTTTTCAGCGAAGATAGGTTAGAACCTGGAGAATCACAACATCAAAAGCTGGCTTCAATATGAGTTGTATCCCTGGGATCCGTCCACCCTGATGAAGTGTCACCGAAAGTCGACGGCCCGGCTCCTTCATAACTTTTGACATGGAGTAGAGCGGACAGTTAGGAAAAAATGACAGATGGCAAGTAGCTGTCCTCATATCGTTGTTGGCAATGTACTACCTTGAAGCTGTGGTCACAGACAGCATTGGAAGCTCTGCAATGCCGTAATCATAGAGCAAAGGTGCCCAGAGTGGAGCAAGTCAACCATCATCCAGCTGCTATTAAGGCAAAAGGAGACCTCATGAAAAACCAATTACACAGGCCTAAAACTCCCAGATCACATCATGAAGGTTATGGAACGCGTGTTAAGAGCCCTCATCAGACCGCAAGTCCGACATCGATTCGATCAGTTTGGCTCATCATCACCGGTCGTGAACATCGGACGCAAATATATCACCTTGCGCCAGATTCAGAAAAGTCCTTGCAAAGAAAAATGACGTTCACATTCAAGGTTTCGTTGACCTTGAAAAGGCGTTTTGACCGCATACCAAGAGGGTGCCTAGGTGGCAAATCGTTTGGCTGTCATCGAGGAGGTGGGATTGTTCATGTCTACCAGCAATGTACATAACTCGAACGTCCAACATTCGCGTCAATGGTGTTACAGCAGCAGTTTCAATGTCACCTGTGGGAGTACACCAGTTCATGCTCAGTCCACTCCTTTTATAATCGTTATGGAGGCGCTATCTTGCAACATTCGGCACGGCAACCCATAGGAAATCATGTATTCGGATGACCTGTTCTCGTTTCGGATAGCCTTGTTTGTGGATTTGGAGTCGCGTTTCGCCATGTGAAAGATGTCTTGAATCTCGTAGCTTCATGTAAATGTGAGGAAAGACCAAAGTAATGCACAGCACCTACCAGGACATCAGAGCTCCAACAACCTTCGGTAAATTTCCCTGCGGCTTCTGTAACAGGGTGTAGACGCAATTCTATTCTTTGCTCCTGTTTCAAGCACTGGGTACATCACAAGTTGGCTCGGGATCCGTGGACAGCTAAAAGATGACCCCAACCATAAGTGCAAAGTGTACCGAGGCGAAATTGCTAATCTCGCCAAACGACTCCTACCAATGTGAAAGTCAACGACGAGTAGTATGAAGTTGTTCCAAGCTTTCTGCGTACTTGGTGACATGATCGGGCAGTCAGGTGGTTGTAAGGATGGGATTGGTAGATGAAGAGATGCCGATCCGCTTGGAAACAATTTCCGAGAGCTTCTCCCCCGTCCTTACCGACAAAGGTATTCCTTCAGAACTGCCGTGGGGGTACGTGTACAACATGTGTGTCCCCCGCAGCATATTGCTCTACGCCAGCGAAACTTGGCCACTCACCAGTGAGGATGTTGATCGCTTCACCCGGAATGACAATGCAATGGTAAGGTGGATATCTTCAAAGCGACTTGCCGACCGCGTTCCCATGGACGATCTGCGCATGAGGCTCGACATTCGCAGAATTGAAGATGTGATACGTACAAGAAGACCGCGCTGGTATGGTCACGTTCAGCGAATGGATGAACCTGTCCCTTGAGGTTCCTGGACCTAACCCACGAAATCGCCCCAAGAAGAGATGGCTTGACAACATCAAGGAGAATATGCGAAAGCTTGATCTTCTCAACATCAGCCCACAAGATCGAACATCGTGGAGAAATGCCATCAAGATGGACCAACATTCGACGGCGTCCAACCATCGCAATACGGTGAAAAGAAGACGTTAAACGTGGAGTGAGTGAGTGAGTGCATAAGAGGAAGTGACCACGCAAATCTCAAGTGCCTTCTCACTAGTCCTCGTTGTCGTACAGGGCATATTAAGAGATCCTTCTCTCCTAGGACAGCAAAGTTGTGGAATAGGCCTCCTTTGGAGGTATTGCCAACATCTGTTACTACTTCCTTGAGATGCATCTGACAGAAATGACATTAATACGAAAAATATAGAAAAATAGCTGAGACATTTATTGCAGAAAAGCAAATGGCAATCAATTTTAGATAACTTAAGGTAATATTTTTCAAATGATCGATAAATTGATTTCACTTCGGAACTAGAAAACTTAAAAGCAACTTTAGAAAACCATTTCACTGCAAATATATTTATTTATACCGGCGCTTCGGACATTTGCACTATCCATCATCAGGGAGTGAAATAATAATTTCAAACTACATATTATTAGGTCCTACCAAAGTTAATAGAAGGATATCTACTAAAACTATTAAGAAATCTAAAGAAGAATAATTATAAAGTTACAAAACTAAGAGTCGCCTTGTCAAGCCTTGATCTTGCCGATTGAGCTGGGGTTGGAGGCTTTTGATGAGCAAAGCCTCAGCAATTTCAACATCACGTTGTCTGTTGTATTTGGCTAGGATAGTCATGTTCTTCAGCATAAACCATATAGTCCTTTTTTCACCGGTGTGTTTGAGGCAGGATGGTCTTTCGATTGCACTGATTGCGGAGACAAATGGTTGCTTGCAGCGATTGTCGAGGTTCATTAGTTGTGTAGCCAATGTAAGCGACAATCGACCGTTACAAGTGTCATGTGGGCACGTGAATTGGTAGACAACATGATGCGGCTCGGAATTTTTGCTTGGCACTGATGGTTTCAGAATTGTCTTAAGACGTTTCGGTCTGTAGTAAGATTCTTACTTTTACTTGAACAGATGGCAGTGGTATGGAATAACATTGTTCTTGATAATGGCTGGTTTAATCGTTGCTCTTCAATTTTTGCCCGATGTACTTCCATTGGACTTTGGTAGTAAAAGAAGATTGTTGCTTCTGCAAATTTTTAGGATCGATATTTGGGTGTGTATTCGCTTTAGATAATTTTGGTATTGTTTTGATCAATTAACGTTTTGGGGATAGTTGTTATTTACAAGGAAATTTTTTTGCTTGATAACATCAATTTCATTGGAAAAATATCTTTCCATGTTGATGATAGTCTGTATGCACGGTTTATGTATGAACTTGAGACCACAAGCTTTCTTGTATGTTTTCGGGGCCAAAGGCAGTCATAGTCCGAGTACAGGAACCCATTATTTGTAGGTTTTCTTGTAAACAGGGACGTTTTTATTGTATTTGAAATGATATTCTCTTCTCAAATTCACATCCAAAAATAAAGTCAATCGTTCTCCTCTTGTTCATAAGTAAACTCTGAGATATGAATTGGCATGGAGCGATGTTATGATGTCATCTATTTCTGCAGTCTTTCCTTGTGAATGATAATGTAATTCATCTACATATCTTCTATAGAAAAGTAAATCATCATCAAATGCTGGAAGTTACCCAAATGTTTTCCTAAGGAAGCTCATATACAAGTCAGCAATACAGAGGTCCGAGCGGGTTACCCATCCGAATACTAACCATCAATTTGTTCTTTATAGAGTTGGTCTTTCCATTTGAAAGGCGTTCCGGTCGTACATAACAATAGCAATTCACGTAGCACATTTCTTGGTAAAGCAATAGAAGGTTTATGCGAATGACCAAAAACGCAATCCAAAATGATTTCCGTTGTCTCCTCGACTGGGACGTTAGTGAATAAACTTTCAACATTGATTGAACTCAAAGTAACATCGCCATTTTCAGGGAGTGCAAGCTCCTTCAGTTGTCCGACAATTTCGAAAGACGATTTGCGAATGTATTTTGATGGTAAATTAACTTTTAGATCGGTAACAAGTGCTTTCGCTAAATCATGAGTCACTTCCACACAGAGATATGATAGGTCGAAGCGGTGGATCGTTAAGATCTTTATGGGTAATAATAAAATAGCCACTATGTGAGAAAATCTGTATTTGCTGGACAACGTTTCGGGAATCACCTGCTCCCTTCCTCAGGTCACAAGAAATGAATGATGACAAAATCAGCGGTAAATACAATTTACAACTCGCGAAGCGGTTACCAAGTCCGGTTGATGAAAGCCTGAGTTACTGTTGAACACTTTTGATTGGTTAACCTTAATAAATGAAGATTCAACCACACGTCTGGTTCTAAAATCACTACAATAAGAAAAAACGTCATGCCCATTAAAATCAATAGAATGACCTGTTTGCATACAATGTTGGGCCAAAGCATTAATTTCATCAAAATATCTGACAGCTCTCTTGTGTTCATTGATACGAGTAATAACAGATCGACCTGTTTCACCGACATAAAATTTATCGCAGTCTTTACATGGTATACTATACACACCGCCAGGTTTCTTAATACTGTTGTTATGAACTAGGTTTGATTTGATACTGTTAGGGTAACGAAATACAAGTTTGGTACCTTAACATTTAGCCAAACGATGATTACTGGTACCATTTAGAGAAGGTAAAAAGGGTACAGAAAGAAAATTTACATTATTTACATGTACATTATCCGACAAAGGTTCAGGTCGAAAATACGTAATGAGGAAGGGATCAGGTGACTCCCGAAACGTTGTCCAGCAAATAGAGATTTTCTCACATAGTGACTATTTTATTATTACAATTATCCGACGAACATTTTCGGTTACATGGATTATCTTTATGGGTTTTTGGTAGACCGTAAATATGACCGGGACGATAATAACCAATACACTAGTTCAAGTTGCACAGCTTGAATTATCAAGAACAATGTTATTCCAACACTGCCATCTGTTCAAGTAAAAGTAAGAACTTACTACAGACCGAAACGTCTGAAGACAATTCTGAAACCATCAGTGCAAACAAAATCCGAGCCGCATCATGTTGTCTACCAATTCACGTGCCCACATGACACTTGTAACGGTGTCGCTTACATTGGCTACACAACTAATGCCCTCGAACATCGCTGCAAGCAACATGTCTCGAACGGTGCAATCGAAGACCATCTGCAAACACACGGTGAAAAAGGATATATGGTTATGCTGAAGAACATGACTATCCTAGCCAAATACAACAGACAACGTGATATTGAAATTGCTGAGGCTTTGCTCATCAAAAGCCTCCAACCCCAGCTCAATCGGCAAGATCAAGTCTTGACAAGGCGACTCTTAGTTTTGTAACTTTATCCTTATTCTTCTTTAGATTTCTTTATAGTTTTAGTAGATATCCTTCTATTAACTTTGGCAGTGTATCATTAACTATCTTTCTATATATTTCAGGACATTGATTTTTCAAGTACCTAATAATATGTAGTTTGAAATTTGTTTCCTACTTGAAAAATATTACCTTAAGTTATCTAAAATTGATTGCGATTTGCTTTTCTGCAATACATGTCTCAAAAATAATTTGCTGCCTAAATTTACGAAAAATAGCTAATTATGTAGAATGTTATTTTGGGTGAATGAAAGTCACAAGTTAGATTAGGTTCGGAATACCGACCTACCTAATTCTAGACCTACTAAAACATGATCAACATGTCAGATTTCTATGTTTGTATCAATACCTCGATCAACACGCACCTTTGCCAAGAAGATTGGGGATTTCAGCTTGATAATTAGCACCAACACGGATTTCTCCGCGATCAGCGAGTAAGGTTTTGGCAGATGGGTCGTATTTCAAGGAATAAAAGAAGGCATCGTCTTTGTGAAGGTACGAAGCCGGAGATTCAGTTTCGTTCAACAGGGACACACCACACTTGCCACGAATGTGCGTAGCCGGCAGGGTTTCCACTTGGCGCGACACAAAGAGCTCGCGATGTCGCACTCGCTGAATCTCCTGATCGGACAATTCTTCCGATGATTTACCATTTGGGATATCAGCGCCATGAGAGTCCTTGATGGGTTCTGCGACAGTCATTGACACTGCGACAAATAAAACAAGCAATAATCAGGTGTCATAGACGACTCCTTCGATATTCGAAAATAAAGGCACACAAAATTCTCATCATCTCTACAGCGAAAGTTGATGCCTGACGTCTTTCTTCAAGGGATCATCTAATCAAATTTAATTTCTTTATTAAACAAGGCGCGGACATGATTGCTATTTTACAGCTTTCACGAGGCTTTTCAGTCAGTTCAGGACGATATCATCAAACGAATGACATGCAGCAGTGAAAGCTGATCAAGAATATTAAGACTTATTCGGATGGCAGCTAAGTAGCTGCATCTTTCTTCTTATTTGGAAACTTTGAATACCTTCAATTCGTCTTTACAGTCTCATTGAAGCTACTGAGACTTTTAGAACATCTTGCAGATACATTGGAGCTGTCACTTTTGAAATAAAAATCATCCATATGTCATTTTTGAGTTGTATTACATGAAGAAATCAAACTTATCAATCTCTTGTACACAAGCAGTTTCTCAGCAAGGTCAAATATTTTAACATCATAATAATGAATCCCAGTGAGGTTTTATTATCATCAAATTTCAGTAGAAATCGTTCAAGCAAAGTTTCATATTAATTTTCATTTACTTTCTATCAATAGTTCAGGAGTCAAGGGAGGGGAGGGGGAAGACTTCCCCTTGATGGCGATGCGCTTCAAAGCCTTGCGGTAAACAGGTATACGTTTGCCAACTTTTTTCCGGGCGGATATTCTTAAGTTGACTGCAATTGTTCCCCCCCCAAAAAAAACAGACCACGCTTACAGTGTTGATACTAAATTGCCGCTTTTTCTTCTCCCAAGTATAATTCGCCCAATATCTCTGCTTAGATGTAAACAGAAGGTACAGTTATGAGATATTGCAACTTGTGGCTTCTAAGAATGAATTTACACGTACATGGATAAGATTTGAACTGATTGAAACATGAAATGGAACTCTATGGCTTCTAAAAGAATCTGCATACCCTATTCTTCCGAGGGGGAAATAAAGTGATGTTGGTTTTCCGATATACTTTTCTCAATCGGCAACATAGATTGGGGAAGAAAACACCGGCATGGATAGTCCAACATGAAAGTCATCACACACAACGAGATATTTGATTAAACAGCGTGCTTTGAATCGCTAAGATGACCTTCCTCGCTCATGGGATAGAATTTGCAATCGCCATGAATGAGGAATAATGATATTACAAACCACCCTTAGTGTGATAGACATAAAGGAATTCCTCCATTTCGTCCATATAAAGGAAACTCCACTCAAATGATTGCAAATTCTGCGTGATAAGCGACATCACTGTAATTTTTGATAGTGCACGGATATCATTATCATACTTACCGGTATGTTTATCGGCTAATTGGTGCAAATAAGATGGAATGTCTCGCCTGCGATAGTAACATGTGACCTTCGCTTCCACTGCACCGCTTTGATTCTGGAAAAAATGAAATTGAGGATATTAAACGTTTCAAAGAAAAGCAATGCCAACGGTACCTGGCAAGTAGAG
Source organism: Prostheceraeus crozeri (assembly GCA_907163375.1). Lineage (NCBI taxonomy): Eukaryota > Metazoa > Platyhelminthes > Polycladida > Euryleptidae > Prostheceraeus > Prostheceraeus crozeri. Next base: position 54,915 of record CAJQUW010013786.1, on the reverse strand, counting down.
GGTCACAGGAAATTACATTGATTCAGAGGGTAACTGACATCCGTTTATCTGACAGTTAGTGGGAAAGAGCCCATTCTAATTGAAGCATAGGAATATTTTTTGCAAGCAGCTGTATACTTCAGCCATTATCTGCGGCCACCATCAGGCTAAGATACAGACCATCAGGCTAAGATACTACAGATGTTGAATTTCTTCAGTAAATTACCGGTAGGCTATATAAATAATAAGCTGCCTACTTTAATACAAGAATGCATGATCTGAGTTAGGATTGCGATATGAAGTTTCAAAAATGTATTTTATATATTCTGATATCTAAAACATGGTTAAAAATACAGAATATAAAAATTGCTTTTGCACTGCAAAGCACTATTTCTTTTTGCTTTGTGAGCATAATTACGCAATAGATGACACTAATCAATCTTCTAACAAATGTGCTTTCGTTAAATTACTGGCAGAGAAAGTGGAGTTTACTCTATAACCGCACGCAACAATAATCGAAATCGATTATGGTACAATTTGAATGGAATTGAAATGCCACGGTTGATTATCACCAGTAACAACATGGCGGCTGTTCTAGTCGCTCTCCGCCAACTAAATCTTTCAAGTTTGGTACGCAACATTGATGGCGCATGACTCAAGTGAGCAACATTGAGTGATGTTAGTGTGTTGAATGAATGTCCATAATCATCATGCTATTTTATCCATCCGAAGCGGCTGTTTTGATAACTTCTGCTTCATTTTCTACAGCCCGGAAGTAAAGCCCTCCATGATCACTATATTTTTCTACCATCATCAAATTCTCGATATAGCTGCATTTATTAAGTACGCTTAGTCCGTGATTTCGTCAAGACACTTTCCTATAGAACAACAGATGAATTACACTTCGAAATCAAAACCGTAATGTCACTTCCAAATACATTATCAGATGCATAACAAAGCAATTATTAAATTATTATTGTTTTAAATCACATGCTACTCATCTAGCTTCGTCTTCTGTTGTAAATAGTTTCATCTGTTTCATTCAGAACTTCAAAGAAGAACCTGTGCATTAAAATGAATTGAAAAAAGAAATGATAAGCCAAATAAATCATAGCACGCCACTTTCAGTGATTATATTAAGCGGAATGAATTCATACATCTCAAGTAAAAGAAGTCATCTAGTATTACTAGAATTGCATTATTACATTATTTTTCTTGTAGGAAAGTCTTATATTGAAGAGATCATTGCATTTTTTTCAAAAGAACAATCACCATTCTCATCAACTATTAAAAACGTTTAAAATAAGGATGAATTTTGTGCATTTTTTCTGAGTTGTGAGACAACTAAGTCGCGAGAACACTTCAAGACTTCATAAATCGTTATCGATATCCACGACCTGCTATACACGCCCAATCGATCATGGACTTATTCCGAGTTCATAGAATCCATTTTATAATGATATGAATGCTTTCACGTACGCCGTATCACGAAAGTCAAGGGCAATTGGTACATTGATAATTTTGTGTGAGCCATTTACACGATAAAGCCGTACTTTATATGATTCATGTCCTTCATGTATATTCAGTATGGGCCTTTTTTCAGCAAACGCGATAGTTCAGCTACGAGACATACACAGTTAGCGTCATGTGTGAGCAACCTCCTCATAAATTCACGTTGCTCAATATGTAACCGAACTCAAAAAATGAAGGAAAACTATGCTTTCAAATTGATCTTTATGGCTACCGACAGCATTGTATGAAGTGTATGTCACAGCTTGACAAAATCAGATATCTATGGCTGCACTGACGGTTGAAGCGCGATCAATAATTCAGTAATCATGACGCTAACTGAGTGAGTGAGTGAGCATAGATATTTTTTTTGTATCAACACTTGATTTAAGAATTTTGTGCATTGGAGTTGAATCACTGTGAAAGCATGCAACGCCGAACATTGACCCTTGAAGAGGGTGTCTTTGTTGTGGAATCATATTACCAGCACAATCGTAGCTACAAATGTGTCTCGGACAGCTGTCCGTTTCAATCAGCAACTCCGTCGAAGTCAACAAGGCACGAGCTGATCTGAAAATTCCATCATCCATCAAAAAGTCTGGCAGACCATTATCTGTTCGAACAGAAGATAATAAGACTTGGTTGCCGCTGCTTTTTTTTCCTGTTTAGTGAAATGAGAGAATTGTTTTCTCACAAACGACTCCAGAGGCGACGGATCGAATGAACGATGCGTTATCAAGTTTTTAGAAGATGAAAACGTCGCAAAAATCAAAAACTGAAACAATTATTTAGTCTCTACCGGTTTCAATTGGCAACAAGATGACAGAGATTGACCAATCTTCATCAGGAGAAATATAAAAAGAGGACATCTAGTGTCTACAATTTTAAACGACAGACAGTTTCAAAAAATTCCATTATATACATGCATAGACTACCTAGATATTCTAAGATATATTCCAAGATATTCTAAAACATAAAAATAGAAAACATAAAAGTCATAGGGAAGTAGGAGATTTAGGTTCATAGATCGCTGACCTCTGTAGAACATGCTGCATATTAAGGCCATGAGGCCAGTCAGTCATTACTTGGCTAATGAATTTCAGTTCCTCCACCTTTCGTTGTTGATCATTTCCTTTTATTTCTTTCAGTATTGTCATCCTTAAATCTTCTTCCAGGTGTTGATGTTTTATACAATGATGAGAAACCACCCTTTCTTCATCTCCATGGCGGACGTTAGATCGATGTTCTGTCATTCTTTCTCTCAAACTTCTTTGGGTTTCTCCTACATATAAAAAATTACAATTACGAAAACTTAGACCATAAATGATGTTTGATGATGTGCATGTTGTTTTGGCAGCTTTGATGTTATAAGAAAGTCCAGTGATAGGCGATAACACTTCAGTTTCAGCTGAGAGCATGGCGCAGGTTTTGCAGCGCGAATTATTGCAGGATGAAACGATGCCAATGTTATTAAATGACGCATTATCTGTTTTATCATATAAACGAGAAGAGACCAAATGAGAATTTAGTTTTCTGGGAGGTTTCCACCATAATTTAGCAGTAATGCCAGTTCCTACAAGAAAGTGTTCATGTTTTTTCGCAATAAACTTGATATCAGCATACGTTGAAGAATGATACGGAGCAATCCAGGTAGGTGTCGGCGAAATATTTTCTTTGCTATTTTTCTCCAATAACAATTTTCGGTCTTTAGATAGAGCTATAAAAAAGCTGCTTTTTTACTGCCAGCCGAAAGAAGTCTATTGGAAGTTTGCATGGCATCCTACATGATATTGGTTTAAAAACATATAAGCCAAATCTTTTGCATGTAATAAACGAGGACGATCCGGACAGGCGCATGCAGTTATGTGAGATTTTCAGCTGCTGCAGAAGATCAACCGGATCCTGTAGGGGAGAGTGGGGCAGGTTCGTGCAAAAAAAATTAAAATTTGAATTTCTCAACACCTATTCAGTTGACGGGCAATTTGATTGTTGCCTCAAAGACGGTATGTCTTGTGGTTATTTTCCATTTAATAACTTTAGTCTAGAGTCTTAACTCATCCCGTGATATTGACTTAACTAAAATGTCTCAACCTGCACGAAACTGCCCCATGGGTGGGGTAGGTTTGTGCAGATAGTGGGGTACATTCGTGCAAATTACTATTATCCCAATTTTTTTCTACATAAGTCCGCAATAAAGAACTGGTATCTTACAAAACACTGAATGAATTAAATTCAAGAATGTGGATATATTCATCTGCAAACTCATAAAAATAACAGATGTAGCTACTCCTCTGCAAACTCAGACAAAAATAACAAATGTAGCTAGCTACAAAAATAACAAATAATAGGCAAACTTTAGCACTCTTTTATGTAAATGCTTCCACTGAAGCGCACGTGAGCTTTGCGTCCGTTGCTCAAAATCTCATCAACAGGATTTCTCAACTGACAAATTATGTCGGTCAGTGGAACGGCGAATACATCATTCTCAGATATTTTGAATAGTGTTTCTGACTCGTCGACGCTTCTGTAACCGTTCATTTGAGTGTCTCCGTCCTCATCAACGTCGGCGGTTGCGCGACCAACATAGCGGAAGTCAATACACTTCTTTCTAGTTCCACCGCGAATCGAAACCAAGTACCACGATCCTGCTCTTGGTGAAAGGGTTCCATCTCTGGTCACTTCGTCTGCTGTCATCAAGTTGTCGTCATCCGATTCGAAAGAAGGTAATGTCAGCTCCTTGGCACGGGTACCTCTCTGGACTTTGCGGCATTTTCTTTTCTCTGATTCGATTATCTTCAACTTCTCCGGCGTCGAAGTAAGAATCCTCGAGTATCCCTTTCTTCTGCCTGCTTTTCGCTCGGGCACTTGACATCTTTCAGAAATTCATGCTGCACGAACGTGCCCCACCTGTGTGTGAACGAATGTGCCCCATGCCCTTTGTTGCAACGAAAATCGATATTTATGCAATTCAAGAGATGATCATAAATAATGTTCACCATTAACCAATATGACACATCAAGCTCAACTCGTAACGCAAAAATGATGTGGATTGAACAAAGCAATGCTTCAGGAGCACGAAAAAACAAAAAAATGAAAAATTTCGTAAAAATGTAAAAAAATGATTTTTTGACCGTTGATTGCACGGTATCAGCTGATATTACAGTCATAATAGCGGATGAAGATAAGGAATAACATATCGTAATGCAAAGTTAATGCGATGAGTAGTTTTCACACAAACCCCAATGAACGAATGTGCCCTACGCACGAACCTGCCCCACTCTCCCCTACATCATGCATATCTTATGGTCAAATGAAGCCATTTTCAAAATCAATGGTCATGTTAATGCCACAATTCAATTTACTGGAGCGACGAAAACCCATACGAGATCCTGCAAAAAGATGTCAAAGCTCCTGGAGTCCTTGTTTAGTGCGGAATTAGTTCATCAGGGCTTGTCGGACCGTTTTTCGTGGATGGTACTCTCACTGGTGATAGGTATTTCAAACTTCTTAAGGAGCATGTTTGGCCGATCATTTCCTATCGTGAAGATGTTCATCAAGTTTATTTCCAACAAGATGGAGCTCCACCCCACTATGCTGTGAATGAACATTTTCCTGAACGATAGCTGGGTCGTCGTGGTCCTATTAAATGGCCCGCCAGAAGTACTGACCTTTCTCCACTCGACTTCTTTTTGTGGAGTGTGATAAAAAATTCAGTCTATCCACAACATCCGAGATCAATCTCAGAAATGAGGATGTTGATTCAAAGTGAATGTTTACACGAAAGTGTGTCGCAGTGTTTTGGCACGTTTCAAAGAGTGTATAAAAGTCGATGGATATCACTTCGAACATTTTAGAACTTAGAATTGCTCACGTTCTAACCGCTTACTCATTTTTGTTTTCACAGCGCTGTCTCTAACCATAAAGAACGGTTTGGAAGCTTAGTTTTTCATTCATTTTATTGGGTTCGGTTACATATTGAGCACCCTGCATAATACATATAATCAAGAGAGGTTCTGACCTAATATAAGCATGATTTCAGGTGGATGACAATTTTGTCATTTAGCTGCTTTCAAGCCCGGGCTCAGGAGAGGGACAGTGACAAGGGGATTTAAAAAATTTCAGTTCGGAAGCCCGCGCTAAGTTTTAATCCGGAATTACAACTCTAGTTGATCATTCGAATGGTAAATCAAATGTACATGTAGATAGTTCAACCAAATCGTAATTCCATGTGGATGTTGAATGTATAAAGTCCATGTCTTCATTTGTTAAATTTATCAGGAAATAGAGGAACATCCTTGCCTGGTCATATAGCTTATTAATTAAAGGTCTGTGGAGAATACCAAAATACGTGAGTTGAGTTAAGACGTCTGTATATTTCCGTAGGTACGTGAGTGTGTGCGTCAGTCTCGCTGGCGAGCAGTGACACAATGGGGAAAACATAAACGCATAGGGAAGAGTAGGAGGGAGAGAGAGAAAGAGACCACAATAGTCCCCCCTCAGAAGGCGGAGCCTAAGAGAAGGTCACACGTTTTCGCAAAACACGAGTTGTAGGCCTACTGTCAGAAGATAAATCAGAGGCGGCATTTCGTTCGTCATTGGCAGTAGCAGATTTTTGAAGTGGAATTTTTGGTAACCTTGGAGGTGGAGCCGTAGGATGAAACACGGCAGGTTTCAGTCTTTCCAGGGCTACCTGATCAGTAGACCCGCCAGGAAGGCGCTGCACGACTTTAAAAGGACCAGCATATGGGGCTTCTAAAGGTCGGCGGACCCGGTCAATTCGAATCTACACATGAGAGATCAGTTAAAGATGTTGGGATAGCCGGTTTCACAGATCGGTGACGATGGCCGTAAGTGAGTGAGCTGAATTCTATCTGCGACATGTGACGGGCAAGAGTCTCAACATACTTAGGCGAAAATTCTTGCTTCTGTTTGCCGTCAGTCAGCATTTGTTGTGGCATCAGTAAAACATTGCCAGTGACTGCAGTGAATGGAGAAATCCCATCTTCTGAGGGCAAACAACGGAAAGCCAGGAGAACAATTGGAAGTGAAGATAACCAGTCTTTCTTTCTAGCTATGAAAGAAGATTTAAGACTTCGATGAGCGCATTCAATCACGCCGTTGGATTGAGGCCGGTATGCTGTTGTCCAGATACGATGGAAACCGATGAGGGTGGAAAGCTCTTGATAAAGTTCGGATTCAAACTGACGCCCCCGATCTGTTATCAAGTTCAGAGGAATCCCGAAGCGAGAAATCCAAGTGTTCATGAACGTCTGAGCGATTGTCTGCGCAGAAATACATGAGGTTGGAGCAGCCTCGAGCCAACGTGTAGCTCGATCGATGAAAGTGACAAGATATCGATACTGTGGAGTATTCAAGTCTGAATCTGATTTGGAGAGTTGAAGAGGTCCGACTATGTCCATGTGAAATGTTTCAAATCGAGAAGTTGCAGGAAGTTCGAATTGAGAGATGGTAGTCTTAGTATGCTTATGTATTTTAGCTTGTTGGCAGGACAAACATTCGCGGCACCAAGTTTTTATATCCTTCTCCATAAAAGGCCACATGTAGCGAGCTTTGATCAGGCGGTTTGTTGCTGCGATACCAGGGTGGGAAAGTTGATGAAGTTGATCGAATAAAGGCTTTCGGCAGAGTGCGGGCAGAAACGGGCGTGGAGCAACCATTGAAAGATCACGAAGTATGTTGTTTCCACTAGCGAGAGTGTATGGCTTCAGAGAAATTTGGCTAGAAACTTCAGCGTCGTTCCTTTGATGAAGGGCGATTGTTTTTAGATCAAAGATGTCTGAGCGGACAGCATTGACGAGTGACAGGGCATCGGCGACAACATTTTCGGCACCATTGATGAATTCAGCACTTTCGACGTATTCGAGGAAGGAGAGCTGTCGTTGTTGCCTGTTACTCTTGGCCGGTACAGTACTTGAAAATGCAGTAACAAGGGGCTTGTGATCAGAGAAGAGAACACACTGCCGACCTTCAATGATCGGTTTGAAATTATGTACTGCCAAGTATGCAGCAAGAGTTCACGATCATAGGTTGAGTAACGTTGCTGAGTCGGATTCAATTTCTTGGAGAAAAATCCAACTGGAACAGGAGAACCGAACTGAATCTGGTGCAAGGCGGCGCCAACTGAGTGTTGGGAAGCATCGGTCACCAGCTGAAAGTAGTGAGATTCCGGATCGATGTGTCGAAGTGATACTGACGAGGCTAAGGAGTCTTTAGTGTCAGTAAAGGCTTTTAGATGTACATCTGTCCATTCAAATTTAGGTGGATCACCTTCAGAAATAGTTAGCAGATCAAAAAGAGGGGCAGATAGTTCGGCGTATTTATGAATGAATCGACGATAAAATCCAATCATGCCAAGGTAACGGCGAAATGCGTTTGAATTTTGACGCGTTGGGTAGTTCTGTATCTCGGACGATTTCGAGCCAGGATATCAAAAACCGTCTGGAGATGTTTGCGATGCTGCTCCTCCGATTCAGAAGCAATTTAAATGTCATCGATGTAAATGAATACAAAATCTAGTTCGCGGAAAAGGTTACCCATGTAACGTTGAAAAGTTTGTGCAGCATTTCGTAATCCAAATGGTAGGAACAAATACTCAAAGAGTCCGAATGGTGTGGTGATGGCTGTCTTAGGAATATCAGCAGGCGAAAGGGGTATTTGATTGTAGGCGCGAACCAAGTCAATGACACTTCAATATTCTCAAGTCAGCTATTCTCGCCGAACACGAACGTACAAAACCCGAACTGTTCAAGAAACTTATTTCAACGTCGACCTTACATGGCCGCCCTTCAGCATTTCTTAACGAAATCTCTAGAACTGCTGGAAAACATTAACGCATAGGGAAGAGTAGGAAAGAGAAAAAAAGAAACCACAATAGCCACAGGTCCTTCCTTACAAGAAGATATGACTAATTAAGTTAGGAAAGAGTCTAAGCAACAGCTCTTTGTGTAGTCAAAATAGCCCTAAAGAAATGTAAATATAATCAAGCTGCCAACTCAGTGAAAAAATATACTTACGACTTTGTTCAGCTCTTCTATTTTCCTGATTTGATATGGTGCACCAGCCGACATTTCGAAGTACACAAAGTCTGGAAATGAGCAAAATTTGATTAAATTTAATGTGACCACACTACTAGGGTTTAAAAACATTTGAAACGTTTTCAAAAAAATGTTTTATGCTTAATCATTGAGAGAAATGTTCTTTCCGAAATTTTGCTAAGTTAGAAAGTCACAATCCACAGAATATGATTAAATGGAACAAATATAAAACAATCCCAACGCTTCGAACAGCTAACTGCACGCACTTTCAAGGTCGATGCCGATTTTTACAGAGGTAACTATCCACAACTTAACAAGCCTCTTGAACTTGTAATTATACTTCAATTGCATTTCAGAAGTGTTTGATACTAAAATCAGCATATTTTGACGCAGAAACTGCTGCAGTTGATCTGCAATCCGACTGTTTCATAAATTTGTATGCATGTATATTACACGCATTCATAGACTTCCTCTTTTCAACACAGATTTCTACACTATCTCCTAACAACACTAATGAAAAGCATGGAAATGTTGTAGAAATCAATTGAATCATAGCATTTCTATTCCTAATTGAATCTTGTGAATATTACATCTAGGCTACCCTATCATACCTCTTTCTGTTCACAAATTTTATTATTGAGGCTGAAATATGACAAGTGACAACCACATGCAAGCGATTAAGTTTTGAATAAAAGAAGGTAATCATTAAGACTCATATAAAACGGAGAGATAATCTGAGATAGTGCTTTCGAGGTGGTGGAGTCTTTCTGCTACCTTGGCGACGTGTTAGACAACTCAGGTGGATGCTCTGGTGCTGTCACCGCCCGTATAAGATCTGCATGGAAGAATTTTCACGATTTGCTGCCCATTCTCACAAATAAGAGTATCTCTTTACGGCGTAGAGGCCATGTCTTTGAGTCCTGTGTGAGAAGTGTTTTGCTATATGCAGCTGAAACATGGCCACTCAGAAATGAAGAAATGGCTCGTTTGGCTAGACACGACAGCGCCATGGTACGTTGGATCTGCGCAGTTAAGTTATGTGAACGCCGCTCTATGAATGAGCTCAGGCAGATGCTCGGTCTTCACGACTTAGAGGCTTCGCTTCGTAGGCATCGGTTGCGGTGGTTCGGTCATCTGGAGCGTATGCCATCGTCGGCATGGCCAAGGCAAGCCCTGGACCCACCATCAGAGGAGGTCAAATAAAGAAATGGTCGCACAATATCAGGAAAGACCTGGAGCTGATGAAGCTCAATGCTGCTGTCGCCCAAGATAGAGAAGAGTGAAGAAGAAGAATTCACCCGAATCGACACAAGACGGCCGTCTCACCCCACACCTGGGGAAAAGAGACGTTAAACGGGGGTAAGGTAAGGAGAATGTTCAAAATGCTGCTGAAATGGGAAAGGAAACTTTTGATTCACATGAGCCGTCAAGATCGCATTCGTGAAAAATTTGAAGATCTATGGGGCATACCTGATTCTCCTTGCTCTGTTCGTCCTAGGACTGCTAGTACTCGTACTAATCAGAAAATGAATTATGTTAGGAATTACGAACATTTTTACGGGCATTTTCCTAAATCGCAATTTTTATCGTTATAGGAGCCTATATGTATTATAGCATATTGGGATATTTCAAGTACCTATCCTCGAGTAAAGTCCCTCATTTTAAGCCATAAAGCTCAATTTTAGCGCTCTGTTTGTCTCTGACGATAATTGAATGTAAATCTGAATCGGAACCAGTAGCGACAACAGTGTAGAATGCTATAGAGTGTTCCTTCTGAAATTGTTAACTTAACTTACAAACGAAAATTTAAAAAAAGCATACTTATGTAATATAGATTGAATGATCTTTTACTGAGCGTTAGCGGTAACTGATAGTTCGCTGCAATGAGATAAATTCATTCATAGTAACGTGACATTAGATAACATTTTTATCAATCAATACAGAATGTGAAAACCAATTAATTGGATTAAATTACCGAAGAAATTTGATTGAATATCTTCAATAAGAGAGATAAGATGAGTATTGTTGAGGCTCTAAAGATCCAAAGATAGACAACCAAAAATGCATCGTAGTGCTTTTTTGGTACAACGGTGTCTCATGCTTATTCAAGATATCTAATCAAATTTCTTTGATAACTTAATATTCATGTATTTCATTGCTTTTCACATTCCGTATTAATTGATAATTGTCTGTCGAAAGTCAAGTTACTATGAATGAATTTGTATAACATAGGTATTCAAATATTCAGTACGAAAAAATTTGCTACTAATTGAATTAGGAAAATTCTTATGTACAGAAGCTTTCAAAAAAGGATTTTCAGTTACTTTTTAATAATATATATACATGCCTAAACATTTCTTACATGCCATACCATACCACAGGTGCACACTACGAAGGCACTACCAGTGTATCCACTGTTTTGTCTAAAATATCAATAGGCCCATACAGCTTCTGTAACTTAGCTTTCACAAAACTTGTTTATTTCACACAAACGTGTTGTATTTCAACCTAAAACGAAAATTGATGACGAAAATTTATGTTTGACTTTTATATTTTTCGAAGAGCAATAACAGCAATGTATAAATATTACAAGAAAATCTAGTAAATCTTGATAAAAATCTGCATCAATTTCAGTAAAAAATGTTCAAGTTCAAGTTTTATAGTTTTTCTAGTTCAAGTTTGCAAAGCTATTTCCGTGTTTTTCTCCCTGGTGTTTTAAGATCAGTTTCATCGGACATCTAGAGCATACGTGTCTTCAGGACAGATTTGGGAGTTCGGTTTTCCATTTTCTATCTTCATCTTCTTCATCGAATTTCACCGAGGATTCCTACAATTCATCCATTACCCACCAATTTCCTTCTACCTTCATGCGATGAAGACGAATTTTTATAAAAAATGACATGATAAACAGCTTCAGGGTCATTTCACAGCTTTAAAAAAAATACAAAAATGCAATCAGTTTCTCGTGAATAGGCTCTTGACAGATGATTTAAATCGATGTTGAGAGTTCAGCACTGCACAATCTTGAGGCAGCTCATTCCATAATCGCGTAGCACATGAAGAAAACAGTCTATTTTTAGTTGAGATGGTCACATGAGATCGGTTTGGGAAGTCGCTCACAAATGATAATTTCTCACTTAGGTAAAAAGGCGCCAGACCATTGACACATTTGTAGACGAGAATAGGCGCAGCTCAATCCGTTGCCGAATGGAAAGTCAATTCAGGTATCGCATCGCAGAGGTTATGTGTCAAAAATGGGGAATATTATGAGCTAGACGTGCCGAGGCATTGACTACACATTAGCGGCGGTTTATCGAAACATCAGGTAGGGCAGCGAGGGCCGTGATGCAGTAATCAAGTACTGGGAATACAATGTCACTATCATGTGGGTGATGTGCGAGCGATTTACTGAGCGACGGATGGTGCGAGGTTGCCGCATTATACCGAAACCGGAGGATACGGTTTTGGACACATGAGGTGATAAAGATAGGGTGTGATCTATGATAAATCCCAGATATTGGAAGGACAACACAGGGCGAATATGATGGTCTGCAATGACAACTGCTTCTTCATGTTGAGCAAATAACCGCTGTCTTGTGTCACACCACATGATGTTCGTTTTCTTCATATTCAAGGTAAGCTTGTTGGATTTCAGCCACAGTTGGATAGACCTAATACACTCGGATACCGTTGCAGAGAGTGATGATTCGTTATCAGTGACATGAGCCGTAAATTAAAATATTCATCATACTTCATTATTGTGATCATGTGTCTTTTCTGATGTCTTTCGAAGGTAAAGCATTTTTGGATTGCTCAATTTTAAAGCCTCAACCTTATGCACTACAGTTACATCAAATTCCATGTGTTGAATTTCGCATCAAATTATGCGCAAGACAAACTGCAAAATAACATTTGCAGGCCTGTGATTAGCCTATGAGAAAAATTGAGGATTTTCCTTGAAAATTTTGAGGAATGGAAACGGAGACTAATGTGGTAATCACAAAAAAACTCTAAACTTTAGCATGGATTTTGGGCCAAACTTCAAGTCATGAAAATCACAACTAAGAAGGCAACCCCAGGGTTGACCACACCACACCTTTAGAAGTTGTGTATGTTACAAAGGGATATTGGCCTGCTAATAATCACTTCCCACATTGTTACGAATTTAATTTGTTGACCTCAGGTACTATATGCTTAGAATGTGTCGAACAGAGGATGTCAGATCAAGCTGCTGATATCGCTGTGATTCACGCTATCGTCTCCAATTCCATGATGCTTGTCAGATTTGTATACTGTAATTTTTTGAATGTAAGAAATATCTTCAAATACATGCATGCGGGGCTTTGTGACGATCAATTTTTACGGATTCTAGACAAATTTGGGAGGAGAGTAACCCATAAGTATAGAAAGATTAAAATTGTTGACGGAATGTATTGCTTGTGGCTAAAAAAATCAGTATTATGAAGGATGCGCCACATTGCACACATCAGTATTATTTTTTTTTTACTGAATATATGTTTTGGTGGTTCTTGTTAACCTTTTAGCGCTTTGATCATATCGCTCCGATCTACATTCAGAAAAGCATGAATTCTCTCGCACGACACAAAACAACTGTTAGGAACAGGCTTGCCAGTTAAGTTGTTGGTCTCATCTAGGCAAAGGGTGAAAGATCATCATATTCCCATGAAGTTCCGAAGAGATATTGACATCCACATCTTGTAGTAGAACAGGTTGAAAATCTACCAACCCAGTAATATGTGGTTTGAATGTCTTAATTAATCTAAGTTCGCATGCAACGATAAACGATTCGTGCGTTACTTTCACACCAAGCTGTGTTCAGATGTCTGTCGGCAGACCCTGGAAAACGTAGTTGTAGACTCATGGGATAGCAGAGCCTCATAAGCTTCCAACCCCCACACGCTAGTGACCAGGAGGCAGATAGACACTAAACTTAGGGACTATTTGCTTTACCCCGTCGGATGTGTTCATATTCAGCGGAAATAAAATGGAAGAGAATGAGTAAAGCAAAAGTTTCAGTTGATAAGAGCACTGAAATCCATGTGGGCTGGGCTACCTATACTTTGTCATATAATGGATCTAAAAGATCGATATCCTAAATTTCTTTAAGAAGCACAGGCATGCATTTGGCAACCATATAGTCGCAGAACCATAATGAAGGCTGTGAAAAAGGTCAAGATAATTAATGAAAATAATTGAAAGCATTTTATTGTTGGGATTCTAGGGAACATAATGATGTTTGAGTAAAAATTGATTGCAGTGTTCAGATAGCCTATACAATTTCTGTAGGCTGATCGCGGTGCTTCACTCATCGAATACGTGAAAGTGTTGCACTAAGGAGTTCGACAGACAATAACTTCAGACAACTTCTCTGCATAGCAAAATAGGTGCGGACGAACCCAAACATCTGCAGCCCTGTAGCTTCCAGAAGTGAAAACGACGTGAAATAAGAACACGTTATAAATCATAATTGTTCATGCTCAGCAGTCAGGATAGGATTCTATCTCAGCTTCTTGATTGGAAATAAAATGGAAGAGAATGAGTAAAGCAAAAGTTTCAGTTGATAAGAGCACTGAAATCCATGTGGGCTGAATTCGCCATATAATCGCCATTCGCAAAAAAAAAATATCCTACAGTTAGTCTGAAATGTGTCACATTTGAGGAATTTCTCTTAGTGAAGCTATACTTGAGGAATATTTGAGGAATCTGAGGAATTTGACGAGTAATCACAGGCCTGCATTTGAAATCGTGATTACAATATAGCCTACGTGCTTCAATTTTAAATTCGAAGGACCGGTAGCACCGGTAAGGAGGAAGGTACCAGAAATCGAATGTCTTGTAGAGAGGCATGAGGAAAAGTTTGCGAGCAATGAAGGGACAGATGAAATGGATATCACACATAGTTTGGAATACAAGCATTCACCGAATTCATACATGCGTTCAGAACAATTTTTGATTGACCACTTGAAAACAAGATGTTGCTTTTCAGGCTACATCAAAATTTATATATTTATTTGGAAATTTTAGACTGAACAATGAAGGCCAAATTTATTGGCGCTTTATATCTGTCTTAAAAACACCAAAGATTCAAGATTAACAAAAAGCAGCGAAAATGGTAAAAAATTGATATATCTCATTAATGATAATAACTATCGCTCACGTTATTCCAGCAATAAACAGGTTGCAAATCTGCACAAACATATAAGAAGAGGTCTATTGATTAAATACATAAGATTAAGGAAAAGGATTAACAAGATAATATTGCAATCGAAGCACCCGCAGGAGTCAAATCCTTCAAAATATTATTGACTATTTTCTGGCATTTTTCTGTTGAAAGATTTTTCTGAAGAAAATGCTCGTGCGTTCGGGAGCAACGTTTTGTTATTCGGGCATGAGTAAGATCAATGTGTGTCGTTCATGGCACAGAATGTTCTTGTAATAATTAAAGGAATAATTCTTCTAAAATATCCGAGAAAGATATACTTTTGGAAAATCATAAAAATGCATGAAAAGAATTGAGTGCGTAACATTAATACTTAATCAGAAACTGCCAGTCGGATCAATTGTCCTTCAAACATGTGGGCAAAGAATAAGTGTCACTGACGCATCTCATTTTCACAATAGATACACATCTCCCCAGAACCAATATACCGGTGCTGTACATGAGAACGACGACAGTCCAATTATATACAATTTTTCTCATTATTGCGCCATGGTAGAAGAGATAGACTTCTGACTGCTTACAGATGCAGAAATGGGAATGGGGCAATGGGGGCGCCGGCGAAAAATCGTTTTTTATGGAATAGGCCTACAAGAATACATTAGTAGGGGCACAGTGGAATTCCTCGGATCCCCTGAAAATTCTCATCTCCGCAAGTGTGATGTCACTCACGTTTGGAAATGGTCAAATATTCTATGCATTTTTTTTCGCTTCGCCTAAAAATAATTTGGGTGAAGCATTCATTTGCTTGTAAAGTAGAATTCATTTTTGTTAGGGAAATGTTGTCCTGTTGCCTGACTTATCAAGTATGACACCTTTGGATGTGCTCAAAAAAAATTGTGCTGCTTCTTTTTGAAGCACATTCTGGAAAGGGTCTTATAGAGCATATACCATAACACAATGGATAGTCATACTATAAAGGGTTCAAAAGAAAAGATTCTTCGGGTACTTCCAAGCACCCGAAGAATCTTTTCTTTTGAACCCTTTATATTATGGAACCGGGTACGTGGAGGACTCGGCCTCAGGGCCATATCACTAATAGTCATACTAAATTACAAAATGGCAGTGAGCGACTTTCATTTCCACTGCAGTTGGGCTTTTGCAGTTCAGCACCGCAGTCTCAAAATGCAATTTGAACGCATTTCGGTAGGTTGGTCTTTTGAAGTTGAGGGTGCGCTAGCTTACGTCAGTGATACTTGAGAATCTCCCAATATCGTATCACAAATCACAATCATGAAATTATTCACATGTAAAACATAAATCTAATCGCAAAAATTTGGAGCGCTGGGAACCCTGCATCTACAAAATAATGTCAATGTAATTTCAATATAACATAGATCACAATCGTCCCAGAGAAAGAACGAAATGATGAATGATCCGCTAGGTCTACCTATTGTTAGGTCTTTTTTTACTTCTCTTTACTTTAATATCTGGCCGTGGATACCAAATGAAGTACAAGATCATATAACCAAACATCTGACACACCCCTTTCTGAACGAACCATGCATTGGAATACATATATGAATATTTTGTATGGAGGATTTGTGTGGGCTCATTTATCGCAAAGCAGGCACACTCCACTGAATTTTGAATCATTCAGTTAAGTAAACACGTCTACCTGAGTGCTAACACCACATTTCTTGTAGCCTACAGCTCTACAACAGGAGAGATGCTGCAAGAGAAGATTTCAAGTATCTTGGAAGTCTTCTATCTGCAGACGGATACTCAGAGGGATATTTGTGTACGGATTGGTATGGCCAAAATTGCCTTTATAAAGTTGAGCCGTGTACTGACCGGTGAATTGAAGCGAGAACTGAAGACAAGATTGGTGAAGACTCTGGTGAGGAGCGTAATGTATGGATCGGAAATGCGGACGATGAGAAAAGCTGACGTTTTCCCGGGTAAAAGTATTTGAATTGTGGGTATGGAGGGGAATGAAGAAAGTGAAACGGATTAGAAAGCAATTAAGAGCAATGAAGTCCCAAGACTAGTAAATGAAACAGCAAGATTAATGGAAAGAAGAGATGAAAAATTAGATGGTGAACGCGATGTGACAGCTTGCTCCTTTTGGCATTAGAAGGGAGAATGATGGAAAAATGTCCAAGAGGAAGAAAAAAGATGACGTCAAGTGTGGAAGAAGCCACGAATATCTGAAGAGAAGAGAATCGAGAGTGGCTACTGGTCGTGAGAGACCTGTCTTAGGGCAGATAGCTTTTGATGATAACAGCTCTATTAAAGCACAATGTAGAAAAAAATTCAGTCAAAATTTCTTGGAAAATGTTGTTTCCTCTACCCTTGATGTGTCAACGGACCAATGAGTAATTACGCCTTCTACATTAAACTGCACAATGACTCTTCTGATGATGTCGCATTTAAGCGTTTTCTCTGGCGCAATGTCATTGTACGACATCTAATCCAACAAAACTAGAAGGCAGATGGCTAAAACTTAAAATGCACACCAACACTTATCAGCTGAAATAATCCTCTATACTGCATGGAGATCAAATAGTTTTTCAGGAATATATAGTTGCCTTTTGGTTTCTTCCATGATAAGATTTCGGAAAAGGTGGCTGTTCGATGATGAAAAGCTGTTGTATGAGAAATAAATATATTGTCCAGAAATCTTTGATAACAGGCTTTTAAGCTGGTTATACTAGATAGCGCGGTAGTTCACAACTTGTGTGAATAGAGCAACATGTCCAGACAACTCGAGTTGATTGTGGATTCGAAAACTCCTCTCCGCACATCCATCATGGCGAATCTCCCCCATGGCAATTTGATCCAAGAATTCTGACTTAATTAATAATATATTCATTATGTATCCAAAAATCGAGAAACCCTGATGCAAAAAGTATGACTTTCGGATATTATTCATTTCATCCTTTGTGTGAAATCATTGAGCGATTCATTCATATCATACCTCCAACACGGTACATGTTGTGGGCCATTATTCTGAGGCTTATTGTCTGTTCTACATTCCACGAGTAAAGTCGGTGTAAGCGAAACTCCTGCTGATCGAAAGAACGGCTTGTAAAATTGCAAGTTTAAACATTATTAGATGAAATCGATAGCTGGTTTGTGTTGCGCTTTCTGCGGAATATGTCTGAACATTATAAGCTGTGTGTGGAACGCGCAAAATTTCATGATTTTCAATCGGTATTGTCATATGAGCACAAATTATAGCAACCTACTTATACAACAACACAGAAATATAACAGGTCTCAGAATATATATTGTGATGACACGTGGTATGATCTCTTCTGAAAACATCACAAATACCCTGTTGATATGTGCAAATAGCTCACACTCATTATAACAGCAGAAATAAATATTCGAATTGCAAGTATACGTGTCAGAATTTTTTCCATAGACGTCTACCACTGCAATTTTTGAACGAATGGGAAATACAAGAGGAAGGATGTTTCGCAGAACTCGTTTAAACTCTGTGCAAGGGGAAGGAGTCAATGGAGAACAAGAACTAGACAAAATGTGCCTGGTGTGTGCTAGCCGAATGTGGCCTGCTCGGTCGATGCCAATGACGCAATGATCAACCATGGTTAACTTTGATACATTTAACCGTGCATTTAACTAAACATGTCAAAAATATACTACGTGAACGCCTCAGTATATGTAGTGCTTTTGCTAAAATATTCTGAAGCACTCGCAGCAGTGATCTGACATACTTGTATCGAAAGTTATTTGCCTCTATGAACCTGCCAGCTAATTTATGAGCGATTCGACAAAATAGAGTTGTTTTTTTGTTTTACTAATTTGATGTATTTGAAATTCCCATATGTTAGGACAAACCCACGTGGCTTTCGGAAATTTCCCAGATTATCTAGGGTATTTGTAGAAAGGACACGGCATCTAGGATTGTAATTGTAAAAGCAATTGTAATTGTAAAAGGTCAATTGTTATTGAAAAATAATTGTGTAGTTGTTCCAACCCTGGTGATGGACTAATTTGGCTGACTATGTTCTCTTTCCTGTTGCTATTGGTCTGTTGTTGATAAGAGATAAAATATTCCTCTTATCCTGTATCCTCATCTGCATCTCAGTGATGAAACTAATCATACATCTAGCACAAAGCTCAAATAAATTTAATTACAAAATATGGTTTGTTGTTGATATTTGGTCTTTGATTTATAGATTTTCCCATACTGAATTTCCTATCTTCACTGATTTTCCATTTACAAGCTGACAGGTTCAAAAGTGCAATAGTGTATTATAGATCAAAGTGCTCAAAGTCTTCTCTATTCCTTCACGTGCATGAGCTTGAGTGAAAATTTATGAAGTCTACAAAGGTTGTTCTAATGTTTCATTCATAATGTATTTCGAATTTGTCCTGAATAACTTGAATAGTTAATACAAACAGCGGAAGCATGGGATGTTATATATATATATAACATAGAATAATAGATTGCTGCCAAAATTCCTTTATTGTCTTCTAATTTGAAAATTGTGATAGAAATTATGGAATCTGCCGATTGTTTGTTCATGGAAATTGGTGGTTTCCCGGTCTCAGGATTGAAATATAGGGACGATTGATTGAGGTTGCATCTCCAGCCCCGCATGATATTCAAATACCTTTTTGCTTTAAACCTCATGTCATAAACCTATATTAGTCCCTAAGCTACCTATGGTAAATTTGGCAAAGCAAGGCCAATAGGCAGTCAAAGACATGTCAAATCAACACCCATCTAACTCATGTTCTAGCGTCAATATTCATCCGAAGCAGGTTGTAGCCACTAAGAGAAATAGAGACACTTTAATTCGACTGCTTATTTCTTTCAATGCCAAGGTGTCACTGCATCTTTCAATAGCCATGAATTACGAAATCATATTTGATAGGTCCATTTTCTTAACGGCCATCTATAGTAAATCGTACGCAGAAATAAGTTCAAGTAGGACTATTGAAGTTGTCTATGATTCGATTTGATTCCACTCAAAATTTGACGATTCGCAATTCCCTACTCTATTCTCAATATTCATCTTCGTTTTGTCGTACAACCTCCGATACTCGACATAATTCAGCACACCTGTTCTTCATTTTCCTCTGGGTCTCCTTCCATGTAGCCCTCAATTAACCCTCTCAGTAAATCATCATGTTGAAATGCCTGCCCCAGGCATTGATGCTGCCTTCTCCGAATTGTTTCTATTAGGCATCTTTCCTCATTGTCAGTCCTCAATATATCCTCAATATATTCTGTCGATCTTGTCGTCCCACTTTATCTCCAAATTCATACTTCGTACTGCATACCATTAGTCTCCTGAGGTCAGCCTTCCTTGAAGTCCACGTTTCCGATCCACACAGCTGAACGCTCCATTCTCCAGATTGAGGTCTTCATTATCTATTTTCAGACGATCCTATCCAAGGAGCTGCTCAATTTAACTCTCTTGTCTCTTCTCTCGTTGGTGGGGTGGGCCGATGTGACAATTTGTGACAATTTTCCACATCAAAATAAAATGTGACAAGATGTCTGTCTTTCACTGCTGATGCAACAAAATGCACTTAACACTAGAAGCGCCGAACTCGTCAATTGACAAAAAAAAATCAAAAAAGTTATCAGTTAGCCAAGCTGCTGTATTATTTTTCAATCTTACAAATTTTCACCGATATGACGGCCTGTTCACGTAAAAAGGATTTTCAAATTACATCTTACATAAAAATCAAAATATCAGTGTCTGATAAGTTGAACATTCATCTTTGTTATTGAGGCTTGGTTTCATAGATTTTATTAATATGGCCTCTCTGAAACGTAGGTTAATGCTGTTTGTATCAAACGCTACGATTTTGACTGTAAACGGGAAAGCTATGTTAGGAGAGCAACTTAGGTGATGTTTGAGTACACTTGAGTCTTTGTTTGTGGCATGTTCTGTAATGCGTGTATGGAGTGAACGGATTGTACTCCCAAGGATATTCTTGTGCTGTTTTTATCGTAGTGATAATCAATTATGAAGCTGCCCCAATTATTTGTTACTCATTTTTTTATTATCATTGCAGAAAATGATAAGTTGCATTAGAATAAAGCGTATTACTCGAACTTACCATATTTTTTCACTTTTTGTGCTGAGGATATATGATCCGTTCATCTCACTCACTCATCCCTTTTTACGTCCTTGTGGTCCAGAAGATGCTGGGTTAGACGATTTCCGCTTGATGATGCTCCTCTACTTCTGGCGATCGTGTGTATCAGCTTCTTGAGCATCAACAGTTTTCAGGTCTTCGGCGATGACATCGCGCCAGGTCTTTCTTTGGCGTCCAACAGCACGCTTGCCAGATACTTCCATGTCCGTAACTTTCTTGACCCATTCCGACTCGCTCTTCCTCCGCACATGACCAAACCAGCGCAACTTTTCTCTTCTGATCGAATCCAAGATGTTCTCTAGCCCCATTTCCTGCCGCAGTTCTTCATTCGACCTTCTCTCTGATCTTCTCACTCCGCACATCCAACGTATCATGCGCATCTCCGCAGACAGCAGCATCCTTTCATGATTTGCGAGCAGGGGCCACGATTCACAACCGTAAGTCATTGCTTGCCGGACACATGCAGCATACAGCTGGCCTTTGACTCGCATGGACGGTGACTTCAATGTTAAGAAGGCTTGGAGCTCCCGAAACTTTCTCCAACCACACCGTATTCTGGCAACCACTGCTGACCCAACACCACCGCAACTGTCGATAACATCACCAAGATAGCAGAAGCTGTCCACTCTCTCAAGTCAAGTTCCTTGCATATCAACGCACTTGGGAATATCTTTACCATCATCCCTCGAAGCTGATAAGCACTTCTCACACTTGTAATTGATAGCCGCAGTGAGTCTCCCTTTCACTTTTGAGCATCGCGCATGCAACCAACCATTGCAGATGTTACATTGGATTGAGTTCGCTCCCACACCTTTCTTTGCACATTTTACACATGGCCATTTTGCTGTCTGGTACTTCTTCTCGACTCTGTCTTTACCACCGCTTACCATGATCTTAGTTTTTGTGGCATTCATCTTCAAACCTTTACTGGACAAACTTCTTTCCCAACGCAGCAATTTCGCTTGAAGATCTTCCTCCGAGTCAGCCATAAGGAGAAGGTCATCTGCATATAGAAGTTCATATGGCAATCCCTTCCTCGCTGTTCACTGACGGTATTCATAACTATGGCAAAGAGCAATGGACTCGATACCGAACCTTGATGTACTCCTACATCCACAGTGAAGTGGTTATAGCCTCCGAACTTAATGCGAACGGCCGTAGTGGCATTGCGATATAGTGTCATTATCGCTCTTACAAGCCATTCCTCGACTCCACTTTTGCGAAGAGACCACCGTAAAACTTCTCTTGGGACTCTGTCGAAGGCTTTTTCAAGGTCAACGAAGGCTAGGAACATCTTCTTTTGCTTAGCACGATACTTCTCTATGACCTGTCGGGTTATAAAGATGGGATCAGTAGTACCTCTACCAGGCATGAAGCCGAACTGCATTTGATCAAGCTCTATTTGAGAGCGCAGTCTCTTCTCCAGTACTCTTTCGAACACCTTCATAGCATGATCCAGCAGCTTTATTGCTCTGTAGGATTCGCATTGTAGAGGATCTCCTTTACCCTTGTACAGAGGAATGAGCACACTACTGCACCAATCATGAGGGATATCATCAACTTGCAGAACTTCGTTAAACAGCTCTGATAACCATTTCACTGATACGTCCAGGCTGTGCAAGAACATTTCATTGACAACATCGGACGGACCGGGTGCTTTTTTCTTCTTCGTGTTGTTCAGAGCATTTCGAACTTCTTCTTCAGATATGCTTCGCCACGGCCCCTTCACAGTAGGACACTCAGTTGCACCGTCCCAGCTGTTTTCAACATTCATCAACGTTGTCATGAAGTCTCTCCATCTTTGTTTCACTTCATCAGGTTTGGCCATGATGTTTCCCTGTTCGTCTTTAACGCACGACACTCCCTGAATATCCCGATTTTCGGATACCATCTGTTTCGCAATTTTGAAGAATCGCTTTTTGCCGTCATCAGTGTCAAGATTCTTTGCAAACTCGCGTCTTTTAGTTTCTTGTGCAATCCAAACTGTTTTCCTGGCCTTCCGTCTTGATTGTTCGTAGATAACCCTATTTGCATCACTTTTATTCTTTTGCCACTGTTTGAAACACTTCCTTTTATATTTCGCAGCTTCGTTCACTTCTGAATCCCACCACCAGGTCTGCTTCCTGCCTGCCCGACCTTTGGTTCGACCACAGACCTTCTCAGCACTTTGAATCCATGCATCTCTCATGCCACGCCATGCAGCATCAACGGAATCCCGTTCATCATTGCGATGAGCATGATTTGAAACTTCATCGTTGAAGCGTGCAGCTAGCGTTGGGTCCTTCAGTTTCCAAATTCGTATACGTGACACGCATTTTCTTGAAAATCTTTTCACCGGTTTTATCTTCAGGTCACTTAAAAGTAGCCGGTGCTGCGATACAGATTCTTCACCTGGTATGACTTTCGTGTCGACAATTTTGTTTCGATCTCTTCTTCGAACCAATATGTAGTCGATGACACTTTCATTGCCACCAGAGCTGTAAGTAATGAGCTTGTTGGAGCTCTTTTTGAAGTAGGTGTTGCATAGAATTAGTTCCAGAGCATCTGCGAAGTCGAGCACACGGAGGCCCTCGTTATTTCTTGCACCAAAACCATATCCACCATGAACACCTTCGAAGCCATTCACTTCCCTTCCAACATGACCATTGAAGTCAGCTCCAATTATAACGGTATCTCTGTCTGGGATCTTCCCAACCGCATGTGTCATCTGCTTCCAGAATACATCTTTTTCAGTATCATTTCTTCCGGATTGAGGGGCATACGCTGACACTATATGGAACAACGTTTCACCCACCAACAATCTTACTATCATGCAACATTCATTTATTCTGTCGACGCCAACAATTTTGTCCGTCCACTTTTCGGCAATCAGAACACCTAATCCAGCAGCGCCGTCTTCTGAGCCTTTCCAAAGAAATTTGTACCGACCTTGTAAAGGACCAAGCCATATGCAAGATCCACCTTTCCAACACGTTTCCTGTAAGCAACAGATATCAATCTCTCTTCTTCTTATCGTTTCCACAATTTCACCAGATCTTCGTGACATGCTACCGACATTCCAAGTGCTTACTCGCAAACAGTCCTTCTCAACCTTCCAGTCAGCATCAAGCTGCTTGCCGTCATAACCTGAACCTGGTTGGGTTACTCCTCCGTCATTCTTCTTATCGTAGGCTGACGAGGTCACCCACGGGATACTACGGGCTGTACCCCGCCCATTATAAGTAGAGGTCATCATCATCAAAGCAGTAAGATTGAGCACAGTTTTACGACCGGATGCCCTTCCTGACGTCAATCTCAATGAGGTCATTAGTGTGGGTACCATAATGTTTTGATGGCATTTCCTCCATCAGGGTTCCACTACCCTCCCAGACTATCCGGGTTAGCCAGGTTATTTAAAGCCGCCCAGCACTCGGCTTCGGTTGATTTAGTTACTACCGGCGATGAAAATGGTAGTATCCAGGGGGCACGACCTACAAGCGCTACCAAGTAGGCAGTTCAAAAGGGGGTCGCAACCTGGACCAAATGAACTCGTGGACGTACAACCAAAGCCCCCATGTATTCATACTAAACTCATCATTTTTGACAGTGATTCTGCATGCAGCATGTTATTTCAATTACGTCAGTAAAAATATAGTAGATACGCTAAGGAGGTCCACTGGACCCCTCTCAGGTCTCAGAGGGTGTAGAAATTCCCATCAAAAAAATTTTAACCTTCAGATGGAAGACGATTTTGTACATGTCCACAATGATGCATTATGAACTTCATTTTTTCATTGTTTACATCATGCTCGTGTATGTACGTTGTGTTAGAAAATCGCAAAATGCGAATTATCTGCTTTCGCAAATAATATATGCACATATACGAACAACCCGGCATAAATCAATCTTCAAGATGGAAGCTATCATTATATTCATAGTTCAACACTAAAAACAGACTGTTGACAAAGTTTTAACACCAATAATTGATGAGCTTGAGATCTCCACAGCTGCTTTGAGGGTCTAAAAGTGTAGCAATTATGGCTAGACCTATTTCCGATAGAGATGAGTAAATTTGAAAAATGGACAAATGTGAAGGTACCGCTGCATGGAATAAATCAATTTATTTGAAATTAACTATCTGAGGTTATGTGGTGACAGCAAGCAGCGTAAAACCACTTCCTAGTACAACAGATGCTGTGCTAAACCACATTTTCGCATGTGTTTATTAAGAAGGCTGAAAGACAGTAAAAAGATCAGTTATATCGATCTGCTACACGCAGACATCATGGTCTTACTAGAAATCAACTTTCCCAATGTTTGATATCGATCTAGGCAGCTAACTAAGAATCTGTAAAAGGGGTCCGCCGGATCCCCCTCAGGTCTCTGGGGTTTTCTAATGACGTCGATATTGCTATGCTTCGACCGTGTTCGTTGCATAGACTGTTGTTCGCCTAGTCAAGCTGCTATGGTCTAGTCAGCTGCTATGGTCTGATGTAGCGAGTTAACTAATATCTAGCTCTCTACAGCATGATGTATATACAGCAACGTACGAAAATAAGATATCTGAATCTGACTGATGAGATGGAATAAAAATATTCACATTCCGCAATCAAAATAGATGGG
Source organism: Prostheceraeus crozeri (assembly GCA_907163375.1). Classification (NCBI taxonomy): domain Eukaryota; kingdom Metazoa; phylum Platyhelminthes; order Polycladida; family Euryleptidae; genus Prostheceraeus; species Prostheceraeus crozeri. The sequence continues at coordinate 29,445 of CAJQUW010013786.1, read as the reverse complement.
CCTGCAGGGGTGCGCAACCTGCGGCCGCAGCAGAGGCAAAGTGCGGCCGTGACAATGACAATAATATGAAAAAGAATATTGTACATGTATATTCCAAATATTTCTGGGAGTTCACGACAATCAAAAAACAAACGTCACTATGGTGACATACTACTGTCGAACACCTTTATGCTGATGCTGCTTGGAAAGAAGTGCACCCGCAGGCGCGATGAAGGCGTTCAAGCAGTTCGATAACTCATGAATAGAATATTTTAGGGAAGTTACATTCATGGCTACAGTCATCAGCTAAAAGAAACAAAAATTGTAGTTTGCTCAAATTGTTCGCGCGTAAGCTTCAAGTCCATGACCTGAAGAAGGATGCAAGTGCTAATAACACCTTAAGCCTAAAATCTTTTCGGGTCACAAATGATCGTCGGTTGTGTATGGGTTAACTTGCTAACTCTTTCTTTACGAAGCAGGCCTTTATCCGATTTTCACTGCGTCATTCATCAGGGGAAGCTAATTTGATTGCTGGAATATAAAAAGGATTGGTTATTGACCTAGTTGTTTGCACATATATAAATGAAAATGAACATTGTTTATACTCGGAAGCACATTAGGCACGGAGCCTTTCTTCCATGTGGCCGAGTTGTCATTTACCACTCTCATTCTTTTTCGTGCTGAGTGTTTAGCAAGAATGCAGAGTGTACCTATTTCAAAAGTCTTAGGTTTGACCCGACCAAGATTTGAACCAAGGTCTCCCGGACGCAGAGCGAACACTCTACCACAAGGCCACAGCGCGGTCTATATATATAATATATAAATATATTAAGTGCGGCCGTGATTCTTTCGGCCTTCGAAATGGCGGCCGAAAAATGTAAAAGGTTGCGCACCTCTGGCCGGTTGAATCAATTGTAGGCTACTGTTTTCATTTGGTTTTATATAGTATAGGTGTCTGATATTGTAATCTTGAGAGAATAGATCTTGTACGGCATTCTTGAACAGAAAAAAATCATAAACAGTGGCTAAGATGAGCAATCGTCAATTGACAGGTTTGGCGCTTATAGGTACGAGTATATCTGTAAGTCGGCGCTTGTAGTGTTAAGTATGAAAAATTTCATTTCATGGCCACGCTCGTTCTCTTCGTGAAATGCAACGAGTAGGCTAAATGATGTAGGGCCTACAGTATTTGCAAACATGAAGCTATAATACTGAATAAAATTCATTGACAACCAATTTTAAGCAACCGCAAGCTTTGATATGCAGGTATTAGTGTCATTGTATAACTGATTCATATATGGTGTTAACGAAGATAAATACTAATAACAGCAAAATTCATGATCATAAATCTGAAATAAAAAACTGGAAATAGAAAAAAATGAAAATTGAAATGTAGAGCTTCACAAATCAAAGAAGTTTAAGAAGAAATATACGCTCTCTCTGTAAGCACAGATCTTAAAGCTGCATAACTTTGTTTTTCAATGAATTTTATTCAATAGTATAGCTTCATATTTTACTTTGAGAAGTCACTCTGATGTTACTCTTTGTATTTCACGAAGAGAGCGAGCGTGGTCATGGAATGAGATTTTTCATATTTAAGTTCATTTTGGAAGACCTCTCGAACCAATAAGCATCAAAATCTGACAATTTCGCATAATCGAAAAATTATCTGAAAAAAGCATACTTTTCATGGTAGTGCGACGTAACATGAATTTAAAGTTACAGAGGGTTATTAACTTCGTATTAGTGAAACAGTGATGACAGCCAATTACTTTGAGAAGTCACTCTGATGTTCCTTCATTTTTGATGTAAGATTCATACTTCTCTCCTATGTAGCTCACCTGAAAAAGCGTGTTATTTTTTCACATGTTCAAAGCTGCCTTCGAACTTGATGGCTCAAAATTTTAGCATTCATGCTATGTTGCCATCCCATGATGCATGCAAATATTTGCATTTACCACTGAAATGTATACAAAACAAAATAATATTGTAATAAAACTGAGTCATATTTCTGAGATGAAACCAAAATTAGAAGTGTCCCGTTTTCCTGCAAAATAATGAATTTATATTGTCAATTAAGTCTGTAGCTTGTTATTCATGTTTACCGTGAAAATGATTAATGAGTTAGAATTAATTTTTTGATGAATTTAATTGAAATTTATTGTTTTAGTGCTATTTCCACACTTAGACCAAAATAATTAGAGTCCCGTTTTAACCCGTGTCTGTGGCTTTTACCCATAGTCCCGTTGGTTCTCTCAGCCTTAGGGTATGTATATATTGGACACCAAATGGTTATCTTTCTTAAATCCTCTAGTTCGTCAATCTGTAAAAATGGAGTCCTTGGTCATGTGGTTAGCCCGATTATTATTCGGGTTTTGCCCCGCTATTAGACTTCAATAAAAGTCAATCAAAGATTTCTTCATCCTCACATTATCTGTGACTAACAGCGATCAAGAATTGCAATATTCATAGACTTCTCAAGAGTTACATACAATAGCATTATATCATGGATTTTGCGGGCAGAAGCATCAGAGAGTCTCGGCTGCTAACGCAGTCTCGTCTATGTCTGATATTACTGCCCTAAAATCCATGATATAATGCTACATATAATTTTCTGAATCTATTACAATCAACTTGTTTGCATTGATCGAAAGTTAATCAAGCTACGATGAAAAAGTCATCGCCAGCTTGACTTGCAATTTCTCGACATACTATTCCATAATTCCACTGACATCATGAGTTATCCGACTTACGACATTACTCATGTCTCACATTCAAAGCCATTGATAGTATCGGCCATGACTATGTACATCTGGTAAGTTTTTGGTTTCATAATACATAAGCAAGGCGAGCGATTTGATATTTTTCTCTCACAAAGCCTTTATGTCAGTCTGCATGCATCTGGAGTTCGAATCTCCTGTCTCAGTGCTTCGGAGATTTTGGAAGATGCAATTATTGACTATGACAGATTATTGAAAATGTTCACACAATGTCGAAAATTCAGCTCCAGAAAACTCGTGCCTGTATTTATTTGTTACTCTACTTGAAATTTTCTGCAATTCTAGTATGCGATGAGGACTATTTAACAGTCGTCAATGCCTGTGCGCGATTCACTTTGGCCTGACAATCCAGGGTGTCGCCATTCTAGAGGTTCTAAAACTATATTTTATTACTGTAATTTTCATCGCCTTTTCCTTTGCATTCCTTCTATTAGCACTATTAGGATGTATACAGGATGTTCACGATCATCTTGCGGATTTTTGTCCCTTATATTATGGTGCATACTGCTGCGTATTGAACAAAGTTGTTTGATTTATGAACGCCCGATGAACAAGATGCGATTTCATTGAACAAGTCTTATGCAAGGAGTAAGTATATACATTATAGTAAGTAGAGTGTCGACTCAAAAAAGTATCTGTATACAGTGAAAATTTTTATATCAAAAGATTCAGCTTTTTTTACGGAGATTACGTTCCCGTGGTCCAAAAAATTATTTGAGCACTTTTGAAAACGGTCAAAATTTGCTTATTTATATACTACCGAGATGACTCTCCTATATAAGTAGTATGAAACAAGTTGGATATCAAAAGGAATGACTATTTGCTAATAAGCATCCTAACTAAGCGGAAATCAAGCTGATTATCACGGGAATTTCATGAACGGTATTATAGTGGAAGTCTTCATGAAAAGGTCACGATATTACTGTGCTTTCTTGGCTGAAATTTCAAGATTTTAATTCAATTTTCACCGGCATGATTTTGTGATTCACTAAATTCATGTTTCATTTCTTGAATCTGAATAGTGATGTGGACCCATTTACACCTTCCAAAGTTAATTGAAGTCATTGTCTTTGATTCTGTTATTTCTTATCTGCCAGTGGCAGGTTGCCTGTGATATTATCACGCTTGAGAAAATACTCTTGAGGTTGAGCATGAAAGTAATAGCAATCCATCGAATTGCTTATTTAACAAACATTAAATCTCCAAGGCTGTCATGAGATTCTGTAAAATATCATCATTCCTTCTGTATTACAATCATGATCACTCAATTCCGTTGTAATTTCTTCAAAACTGCAAAACTTTGCATATCTCAGATTTGGTGACAATACCACCTGTATCTCCCTTGAGTTCATTTAATAAAATCGAAAGTGTATACACATTTAATAAATGAGGAGTTACCACTCTACTTAACATACTTACTGTATGGTTTTTATGCATTATTTCATTAGATGTGCGAAAATTCCATATGTGTTTCTTCTGTTGCCACTTTTGCGGTAGCATAATCGTGATTGTGGAGACCCATTCCATTGCTCCAAGAAAATGTGTGGATGATCATAAGGCGTGGAGACCTTCGGATGTCAAGAGGACAGGGATCATTGTAGCTTTCGAAGATGATTCTACTAATTTGCAAAGAAAGGTTGAAATGGAAGTCAGACTTGCTCTGTTCGCTGTAAGCTAAGTTCTCAAGGAGTATTTGAAGCATGTATCTTTGACATCAGTTTCAATGAGAGAGTCGACCTCACAAACCCTTACTTGATGAAGAGGCCGATGTGATCATCCTTGATTATTTGATGGTCTCATTTCAGCTCACGATTGAAGAAGTTGCCAAATGATGAAAGAGACGGTCGATGTAGAACGGTACAATGGTATTTTGTTGAACTTTCAATCATGAGACGGCTACGATGTATCAACAAGATGGGACAGACACCACCACTTGCGGCTCTTGAAAGAATCAAAAACGAACAGTTTTTGGATTGGTCGCGTTAGACCTCACATAAATTGATTGTATAACTCTTTCAGTTTGCTAGAAGTGAAGACTAATTCATAACGATGGCACTTGTAGACACAAATTTGTGATGTGTCGAACTTCTTGACTATCATAGCGCCACTTTTGAGCCAAATGTGACGGATCTGTGAGGAAGACCTTCGGCAGTAGTCCTTTATGTAGCTCTGCAAGCACTGATGGAGGTATTATGGAAAAAGTTCCATGAATTTTGCCATAAAAGTATTCCGTGAACGTCGACTTTTGATTTATTAAATGTAAAATCCTACATTGTACGCAATTAAAGATTATCTAAAGATTATACCACGAGCAATTACACGAGCTCGATTTTAATCGAGAATAGTGTAACCTAATTGCTGCCACTGTTTTCGGCCAAACTGACATCATTTTCTCGATGTATGAGTTGTATGAATCATAGATATCGGTTGTATGAATCATAGATATCGGTTGTATGAATCAGAGATATCGGTTGTATGAATCAGAGATATCGGTTGTATGAATCAGAGATATCGGTTGTATGAATCAGAGATATCGGTTGTATGAATGAAGGATTTCTGAAAGCTATCGACAGGGAGAGCTTTGTTGGCTAATTAGCTTGTAGGCTTGTATTGACTCATAACTCTCAATTTCTGCCCATGAATTGAGCATTTTGACAGATATCCATGACTTAGGCAGCAACTTTCAGTTGCTGTTGCCATGATGGAGAGAATTGACTTCTATGACATAGGATGATCAACTAGAGTGCGTCTTCGAATGTTTTCTCTTTAGACATCGCAATCCAAGATCTTTTCTGCTTGAATATCAGCAGTTCAGAAAGTCGTTTAATCTTTGAAATGCTCATCTTGTCGGTGCAAGTGAATTAGAACCCTCTGGGTAGTGACTTCTTACACCATCACTGTGTGACAAGTAGAAGTGGTGTGCGACCTTATAAAAATCCGCAGGAAGATCGCGAACACCCTGCACTTAACCCCCAAGAGACCTGAGGGGGGTCCAGTGGACCACTTTTACAAATTCTTAGTTTGCCTGCTTAATTCGACATCAAATCATTAGGAAAGTTGATTTTAAGTAAAACAATGATGTTTGCGTGTAGCAAGTCGATATGACTAATCCTTTGAGTCTTCCTTTCAGCCTTCTCAGTAAACACACGCGAAAATGTGGTGTCTTTGTAATTCAAAGACATTTAGCAAAGCATCACTTGTACAGAGGGTCGGTTTTACGATGCTGTCACCATTCTCATACGATGATGAAAGTCATCCCAGCAGCCATTTATAATAGAATATAATGCTTACTAATTTAAATTATTAGTTAAAGTAGTCCTAATGAGGAGTGATGGCGTTCTCCAATCCGCAAGTGTACAAAGGCAATGCTACTGTAACCATTGGATTAATCAGTTCTTAAATGAACTCAATGTAGCTTTCTCGTGGCAACGAATTAGAATTGATCAGCTTTGGCACAATATCTGGTAAAAGTGGAAATCTTAAGACTTGTAACACTACTCATTCTTACTGTTAATATACTAAAACCATAGATTCCAAACACTGCCGCATACACGTTCAAAACAGACGTCTAATATACCTTACCGACTACAGATGCTGGTAGTGGAAATACAATAGGACAATGGTCATCATAGGTTAAGGAAATTAAAAATGGATATTATAAAACAACAGGAAACCGATGAATAAAAATTGGAAAAGTGGAGGCAAAATATGGAAATACAACGATGCTACTACGCCGATTACAAGTGAACTATATCTGACACTACACATGGTGGATAATGGTAAGAGTGGATAAGCAGAATTCTACTACACCGAAAGCAATGAGACTATACACACTATACCTAAGACTACACATGGAAAATACTATTTCTTCACTTGAATTTGTTATCGCCAGTTTCTTCATCCGTCTATAGCACTTCATGTAATTCCACATTTCTTCATTTGAATTACAATACATCGACCACTACTTCAGCTACCGCAGCATGTAACAGTTGATTTTAAGGATATTGATTGCAGCACAACCATTACATTTGGAGTTCTCTTCTCAAGCTCATCATCCTGCTGTGAAAACTTTGCCAACAGTCTGCTTTCATGTTGAACTATGAGAATATAATGACAGCTTTCATTTTGAATATTGATTTATACTGATCTGTTCATGTAGGCCGACCAGTCATGCACGATCATTTGCGAAAACGAAATATTCTCATTTTGCGATCTTCCAACACAACCCCTGTGCACGAGCATGATGTAACATTGAATAAATGAATTTCACTCATTATTCACCATCGTGGACATGCACAAAATCACTTTTCATCTGATAGCAAAAATTCTGTTATGGGAGTTTCCACACCCTCTGAGACCTGAGGGGGGTTCAGTCAGGGATGGGGAGTCGGAGTCCCGGAGTATCAAATGATAGGACTCCGACTCCGGCCTATAGGTAGACCCGAAATATAATACAAGTAAATTATTCATCCTCGTGCATAGATGTCACTGTCTTGATGTCAACTTTCTCCATCAAGCAAAAGTACAGAGACAGCAGTGCATGCAAAGCTTGTAATAGTTGAGGGAATGAACCGTGATAGTGAAAAAAGGATTATCGTTTCACTCGGTGATTAAGTAGAGAAGACAAGCCTTCCTAGCCTCGATCACACTTACGCACCAAAGGTTAGAGACAAAAATGAAATATTAGTTTGTTTGAGAACATTGCCTCTTACCCTAGCGTCAATCGTGTGTGATGGCTCCTCCAAAGCACATATTAAATCGAAAGTGTACTCATATTTTTTGGAGAAGAATGGGGATTTTCCTGCCTGGTAGAGAGTGGAGAAAAACCATGTGAAGCACGCATCAGCAAGATGGGAGGAGCCCGGTTGTATGCATCCAACTTAAAGCGACATTTGATAAACTTTCATCGAAAATGATTGATAATTGATGCAACAATGATCTCTAAAAATAGGTTCAGGTAAGCCTATAATGATCTATAATGTAGGTTACCAGCTTATTAAAAAAAACTAGGCTCTATATACTTGCCACCCGGAGTCGGAGTCCTATCAGAAGCCGGAGTCCGATCAACCCCCGGAGTCGGAGTCCTATCAACCCCCGGAGTCGGAGTCCTATCAACCCCGGAGTCGGAGTCCCATCAGAAGCCGGAGTCCGATCAACCCCCGGAGTCGGAGTCCTATCAGAAGCCGGAGTCCTATCAACCCCCCGAAGTCGGAGTCCTATCAGAAGCCGGAGTCCTATCAACCCCCGGAGTCGGAGTCCTATTAACCCACGGAGTCGGAGTCCTATCAGAAGCCGGAGTCGGAGTTCTATCAACCCCCGGAGTCGGAGTCCTATCAGAAGCCGGAGTTCTATCAACCCCCGGAGTCGGAGTCCTATCAGAAGCCGGAGTCCGATCAACCCCCGGAGTCGGAGTCCTATCAACCCACGGAGTCGGAGTCCTATCAGAAGCCGGAGTCGGAGTTCTATCAACCCCCGGAGTCGGAGTCCTATCAGAAGCCGGAGTCCGATCAACCCCTGGAGTCGGAGTCCTATCAACCCCCGTAGTCGGAGTCGGAGTCCTATCAAAATGATAGGACTCCACATCCCTGGGTTCAGTGGACCCCCTTGGCCTATCTACGATACTCCTACTGATTCAATTGAAATGAAATAATGCATGTAGATTCATTGTCAAAAATGACGATTTTTCATGGGTGTGAGCGGTTGATATATCCTCAACACAAAAAGTAAAATAGAAAATTACGGTTCGGGGCCTCAGGTCTCAGAGGGTTAATGTCTCAGTGTTACAGTCTCACGCCCAGCAATTTTGGTGAAGTTCCATGTAATATCGACAAATTTAGAGGCTGATATTGTGTGAAGTATGAATATCTCATGTGTCGTGGAAGTCTCTATATTTAGCATTTGATGTAAGAATCCTCCATTGTTTATTGGAAGCTATGATTAATTCTATCTATTTTTGAGTTCACATCATTCAACACCATAAATTTCTTGCGCAACGAATCCGAAGTCGTCATCTTTTACTGTCGCACGATCATTGCACAATTTCGTGTCATTCCCGCTTCATCTCACAGTAGATATAATTAGAAACACTCCTAATGTCTATTTTTGTGTCTTCATTGTTGCTATGCAACCTCTCAATGCAGATGCATGCGTAAGCGGTCGTAGTTGTCTTTATAAGCAGAATCAACCCTCGTCTGACAGACAACTTTAGCTATGGCAGAAACAGCTCACAAGAACAAGGAAGACATGGTAGAGACCGAGACTGATCCTGCCATAGTTCGTGAACAAGCACAAAGGCTTGCTCAATGGATCCGAGAATCATCTCACTTCGTTGTTTTCACTGGCGCAGGAATCTCTACATCGGCAGGAATACCGGATTTTCGGGGACCGAAAGGCGTTTGGACCTTGCGAGCACAAGGAAAGAGTGTGCCTCGTGTGAAGGCGATGTCGTGCATTCCTACCAAAACTCACATGGCGTTGATTGCATTGGAGAGGGCTGGTCTTCTGAAATTCCTCGTAAGTCAAAACACTGACGGACTGCACCGCAAAAGTGGATTCCCTGCTTCGAAGTTGGCAGAGTTGCATGGGAATAGCGGCCTTGAGAAATGCCCCAAGTGTAAGAAGGACTACATGCGAGATTTCAGGTCAGTACTATACGACTTACTGCAGAGTATCGTTATGTGTACGGACGGATGAAGTATTTGTGGATGCTTTGATAAATATGTGGTCATAAATATCCGAAAATAGGGCCTACATGTTTGACAGGCCAGATGCATCTTAATAACGACTATGTTGACTTTCTGTTGTTTTGTAATATACAATTTTAATTTACTTAACTATTGGTGACCGTTGACCTTTCCTATTTCCACTGCACTACCTGCATCTACAGTCGGTACAGTCACAGAATTAGATTCATCTGCGCGCGCTTCGGTTTCCTACAAAGGAAGAATTGTATGTAACCTTAATATCGAAATGGCACATCACAGAATTAGACAACTTGCTCCTTCTCAAATGGATAATTCGTGCATCACTTGCTATTAGAATTGGCAAACAATAAGCTGTCAGCAGAGGACACCAGAGCCAGTGAGAGATGCGTGCGTGCTGTGCTATCACTTCGCACACACCAAAACACAGATCGATGTGTGGCTTCGATTCAATGTATGCACTATACAGTGAGCAATGCCGAGAAGAGGATGTGGATACATCAAGTGAACTAATTTTCGTACGCCTGCTACTTTCTTTAATAATGATCGGAAGGGCCAACATTATGGAGAAAACTTGTGGGCAATGATCTGAATTCTTCGAATCTGAAGGAATTTTGGCAATCGAAGCACTTTGCTGGAACTCACATTAATCCGCAAGCGACGCACGACTTTTTTCCTATCTCTGTAAGGTATTAGGAATTCCTTTTTGTCCACTTAATAGGTTCCTCGATATGCCGTCAATTTCGTATTAATCACACTTCCAGCAAACCGAAGCAGATAAGCAAAATATTTAATTCTGTGGGTACAGTATATCAAACGTCTGTTTTGAACGTGTATGCGGCAGTGTTTGGAATCTATGGTATTAGTATATTAACAGCAAGAATGAGTAGTATTATAAGTCTTAAGATTTCCATTTTTACCAGATATTGGGCCAAAGCTGATCAATTTTAATTCGTTGCCACGAGAAAGCTACATTGAGTTCTTTTAAGAACTGATTAATCCAATGGTTACAGTAGCATTGCATTTGTACACTTGCGGATTAGAGAACGCCATCATTCTTCATCACGACTACTTCAATTAATAATTTAAATTAGTAAGCATTTCTATTATAAATGACTATACTGGGATGATTGTCATCATCGAATGAATATATGAAATCAAATCATAGACGAACCCTTTTAATGTGAAACAGCGTCAGCAGCTGCTAAAGAATGTTGTTGCTGATATTGTTGGAATAGTCTGAGGTCATCTTTCTATTCTCAACCATAGATATATAATTTTCGTTTTTCCAAGAGAACGTTTTTCTAACTTTCTTGGTCACTCATTCTTTATTTTATGATCAAAGGTAATGAATGAATGCACAAAACTGCATTGAATTGTCGGCCGTTAGCCTTCACGTTTATGAAATTTGATTATGGAAACAGTTATTGTCTAGATGCATCGCGCCATAGAGTCTTTCCATCTTTAATGATGACTTGACGAGTCTCGTGACTGCTCTTATGAAAGGGACGCACCAACGTTTTGACCAACGTAGACCGTACCACGTGATAGCTCTAACTCGCATCATAAAATTAAAAAGAGTGACCAAAAAAGTTGGTATTTTTTCTCTTTCTCGTGGAAAAACAAAAAACGGAGAAACTCCTGAAAATAACGACTTCCTGTGTCACTAAACGATGTCAGTTTCAACTCGTTATGTAATTTTGCTAAACAATAAAATTTCATTAATTTTCGTAGTATCCTATTCTGTGATAATACGGCTCATAATTAAGTGTCCCATTTATTGTCATCCCTGCATAAATAAAGCTATAGTTCAAAACGGTCGAAAGAAGATATTGATTTTTGATGCAATATCTCGGTCAGTCACTTTTTTACCAAAAGTCTTTGGGCATTTCAACGGGTAAGTAAGTGTATATTATTGTGAAATGAATCAATATTATTCACCTCACTGTTCCAAACATCGTATACATCACTGTGTCCTCTTCCAGCCATATTATAATAAGATGGATATTTGCCCTTTAGAAATACAATATTCATATACTCATGCACCGCATTATCACCTTCTATGGATGGTATGAGACAATAAACATTTTTTGACCGACTGTATTCTTCCTAATGGCACTATCTATGGCATTAAACAATGGACAGTTTTGATGAATGAATGATTTATTTGTCCAAATAATAATACAAGCGAGAAGTAATACGGAAAAGACAAATATGACACCCATTAAGGGTCTAAACACATATGTAGAAAATAATGATTTACCAAGTAGAATGCAGCAAATACATGTGTCACCAGATGTCTGAACGCTTAAAATAACTTTATATTGAAGATTTAAACTTTGATACCGTGTCGACGCTCCTTTCTGGCAAGGTTAGGCTGTTCCAATGGCGAACTGTATCCACTGTGAAAAAACATGAGCGATATCCATGCATAGACTTGGGAATTAACATCTTCTCGTGGGAAGAGACTTCGTTGAGGCGGCCAGAATAATGAAACATGTCGTCCTTGCTTATATCGACCAAACCATTGACGATCTTGAATAAAAAAATCAATTTGTATCTTAATCGTCGGGCTTCGAGACTTAAAATCTTCAAGTTTAACAACTTTGAGCGATAGTTAAGGTCATGTAGATTCCAAAAGAAATTACAAAAGCGACGTTGAACTTTTTCGATACTATCTACGAGGTATCTCTTCTGTGGGCACCAGATTACATTTCCAAATTGTAGGATAGACCGTATGTATGACTTATAGAGAAGGAACAGGCACGCAGGATCTCAAGATTGAAATGATCTCTTCAGCATACCGAGGAGGCGATTTGCTTTCTTAACAGTATGAAGGATGTGATCTTCGAATGACAGAGAAGGAGTGATTACAATGCCCAAGTCTTTGAAATGATTAGTTTTTTCAACTGGATTTAAACCCAAGGAATATTGATGAGACACATTATGAACTCCGAAATGCATGGATTTGCACTTGGATACATTCATCGAGATACCATTGGCAATAGACCATTGATGAATGGAAGACAAGTCTTCTTGCAACAAACTCGGTTGGATAATCCCTGTGGGAACGAATCTTGCGAAAAACTGGCGAATGTCAGCTGCAGCATATCATGCTAAAGTTCAGTCATATTTGCGGGATATTCGCTGGCGACAATTCGCGCTCTATATGTCACCTTTTACTTTTGACTTTCTCTCTTATTTTCTTTAGTAATCCGCCTCTACAGCCGAGGCTCTATTTTCTCCCTCACCTCCTCACCATCCCCCACATATGGCTAATCTATCTAAGAAATAAGTGCAGACTATCCTTCTTTGATAATGATAAGAATATAGAGAATCCGCATATATCAATTTTCATAACATCTCTTGACATTCAATAATTTACAACAATGACAAATATTTGAATAATATCATAGTATTTACTGCGACATTTATGGAAGATAAATACTTTTTTTAGTTTAAGCCTTCGTGAATTAAAAAATGATCCCTTTTTATCAGATCAGACTGAGTATACAATATATTTTCATGTGAAGGTAATATACGAACATTACTACTTACCACTAATTAGTTGCTACAATATCCACGATTTCGCCGGTTGGCGAAAAATCAGCTCGCATTAGTAAACAAATATCTACCAACTAATTATAGCAACTTTTTCGCCAACTGTCGTTTTTTAATTTTACACATGTTTTTGGATAAATGATGACCATTTTCACATGCGGAGATAGTTTTTACACGAAAATGAACCTTTAAAAAGATTATCCACAAAATCGCTACCTCGCCAGATAGATGACGAAATCAAAGTTACAATGGAATTACTTTTATAAGATAATCTTACTGAATTTGCAACAAGGCTTCATTAAATTGAAATAGAAGTTCATTATTCTTAATTGAACTTCATTGACTTTTTAACTAAAAAGACGATTTCTGTCTTTCCAGGTGCCGACGTTCTGGAAACGGAGTCCACAATCACAAAACAGATCGAACTTGCCCTGATTGTGGTGGACCATTATACGATAGCATCATCAACTTCGGTGAAAATCTTCCAGAGAAAGAACTTGACGACGGTGAGAACAATGGAGAACGCGCAGATCTCATGCTGGCCTTGGGAAGTTCGCTCACTGTCACACCAGCCGCAGATATTCCCCTCTCTACAGCAAAGCACGGAGGTCGTCTGGTCATCTGCAATTTACAAAGAACACCTCTTGATCGCTCTTCGAAGTTGCGAATCTTCGCTAAAACTGATCAGCTAATGACCATGGTGATGGAAGAGTTGAATATTGAAATTCCACAATGGCAGCTGGTTCGTCGTTTTCGCGTGTCGGTGAAACATTTAACTACCAGTGACAGCGTCAAATTATCCTTTACTTCTGAAGATGCAAATGGACAATCACTAAGTCTGTTCACAATGATCAGAATCGGCGAAACTAAAGTTGTGAAGAAAGAACCGTTTCAGTGCAATGTCCCCAAAAAGAATAAGTCAGTAAAATGTGTCTTACATTTCTTCAGTCATTATGAAGAACCTCCCTTTGAATTAGATGTTGACACTTCCACGAACAGCACAAAGTCGCACGAAATTCGGTTTGATCTTGAACTAAAGGAATGGCAAAGATCGATCAATGCATGAGACAACTCAAAGAAGGACATTTCAGCTCACAAGCAAGCAATCCTATAATTGCATTTGTATAATTTATAATATTTCGTAATTAATATCTGAAAAATATAAGTACTGTGTGGTTATTGCTTTGTACATAGTGCTATGACATTAGAAGCTGCATCAGAATGAGAATAGGCCTGCGCTGCTTTCTACACGAGTCAGCATGAAATCAGGGCATAATAAGTAGAAAATTTCTCATGAATTTAAGAAAGACACGTTTTATCATTGAGTGCGGATTTTTAAATATCTATGATGCCTTGTTATGGTACATGGACTCCTAGATATATAACACCGGGACTGTGAGCCAAGCAAAATCAAACTTTTTGTGTACATCAGAGTCCAACATTCATATTTGTCAACTACTTTGTTACAAAATCAGATGACAAAATGTGAAAGTGCTCTTGATTGCAACAGTGGACATAAATATTATAGTAAAGATCAAACAGATTATGAAAAAGTGGTTTAAAAAGAATTCTCCTAAAGGAATCCATTCCAACAAGAAATCCAGAATACGATGGCCAAGTGTCGCCCATTCTGAACATGCAAGCAATGTAGAAATTCCATACAAAAGGAAGAGAAAACAATGAGCTACCAGCATATGGTTGTGATGACATTTGAAATGAATTCGTTACAAAGAATACAATCGACAAAATCATTAAAAATGGTTATGCACCAACAAGTTAAGACAGGAAGTCTTAACAGCTATGTAGCGATAAATTCTTTGATAATGTTTATTGCAAGATGATGGTCACAATATCGTCCGTCGAGCAGAAAGTGATAGTTATCGCATCTGGCCGACACCAAAAGTCGAGGAAGCCTGTAGCGCGTCTCATAAATATTTAGAAATTAGTTAAAGCACCATAGAGAAAATAGTAAGCTTTCATTGTTTTTATTGGCGCAGTAAGGTCCTAGTACTTTTTCCATCACCTGTTGATCATTTTGATTCCATTCCTGTATTTCCAAACATTCCAGTCGACTCATATCATCGCCAGCCCCAATGCATTGACCATATTTGTAAACTGAATGCTAAAGGATGCGCAGGGATCATAAAATTGATGTCACAATTAATTTCTCAGTCATTCCAATGTCACTTAATTGATTGCTCAGTCATTCCAATGTCACTTAATTGATTGCTCAGTCATTCATATGTCACTTAATTGATTGCTCAGTCATTCATATGTCACTTAATCGATTGCTCAGTCATTCCAATGTCAATCAATTGATTGCTCAGTCATTCATATGTCACTTAATCGATTGATCAGTCATTCCAATGTCACTTAATTGATTGCTCAGTCATTCCAATGTCACTTAATTGATTGCTCAGTCATTCCAATGTCAATCAATTGATTGCTCAGTCATTCTAACGTCACTTAATTGATTGCTCAGTCATTCCAATGTCAATTAATTGATTGCTCAGTCATTCCAATGTCAATTAATTGATTGCTCAGTCATTCCAATGTCAATTAATTGATTGCTCAGTCATTCCAATGTCACTTAATTGATTGCTCAGTCATTCCAATGTCACTTAATTGATTGCTCAGTCATTCCAATGTCAATCAATTGATTGCTCAGTCATTCTAACGTCACTTAATTGATTGCTCAGTCATTCCAATGTCAATTAATTGATTGCTCAGTCATTCCAATGTCAATTAATTGATTGCTCAGTCATTCATATGTCACTTAATCGATTGATCAGTCATTCCAATGTCACTTAATTGATTGCTCAGTCATTCCAATGTCACTTAATTGATTGCTCAGTCATTCCAATGTCAATCAATTGATTGCTCAGTCATTCTAACGTCACTTAATTGATTGCTCAGTCATTCCAATGTCACTTAATTGATTGCTCAGTCATTCCAATGTCACTTAATCGATTGCTCAGTCATTCCAATGTCAATCAATTGATTGCTCAGTCATTCCAATGTCACTTAATCGATTGCTCAGTCATTCCAATGTCACTTAATCGATTGATCAGTCATTCCAATGTCACTTAATTGATTGCTCAGTCATTCCAATGTCACTTAATTGATTGCTCAGTCATTCCAATGTCAATCAATTGATTGCTCAGTCATTCTAACGTCACTTAATTGATTGCTCAGTCATTCCAATGTCAATTAATTGATTGCTCAGTCATTCCAATGTCAATTAATTGATTGCTCAGTCATTCCAATGTCAATTAATTGATTGCTCAGTCATTCCAATGCCACTTAATCGATTGCTCAGTCATTCCAATGTCACTTAATTGATTGCTCAGTCATTCCAATGTCAATTAATTGATTGCTCAGTCATTCCAATGTCAATCAATTGATTGCTCAGTCATTCCAATGTCAATTAATTGATTGCTCAGTCATTCATATGTCACTTAATTGATTGCTCAGTCATTCATATGTCACTTAATCGATTGATCAGTCATTCCAATGTCAATTAATTGATTGCTCAGTCATTCCAATGTCAATCAATTGATTGCTCAGTCATTCCAATGTCACTTAATCGATTGCTCAGTCATTCCAATGTCAATCAATTGATTGCTCAGTCATTCCAATGTCAATTTTATTGATTGCTCAGTCATTCCAATGTCAATTAATTGATTGCTCAGTCATTCCAATGTCAATTAATTGATTTCTCAGTCATTCCAATGTCTATCAATTGATTGCTCAGTCATTCCAATGTCAATTTTATTGATTGCTCAGTCATTCCAATGTCAATTAATTGATTGCTCAGTCATTCCAATGTCAATTAATTGATTTCTCAGTCATTCCAATGTCAATTAATTGATTTTCTTTGTAATTGCAATTTCAATTAATTGATTGAAACGAGCAATGCATTGACTGCCAAATAGACGTTATCCTTCATAGCTATATGTGAAACTTGATCAACAGTCAGCCTTTGACGTCGAGTGACCTAATATAAGGATATCTTTCATTCGAACGCTGAGAACACGGAGGTCCATTATTGAAATCTATTGGACCCGAATTCACACTGTCTCTTTGAATGACATGACAGACCATGGAAATAAACTGTTTATCTGAAGTTGACTAGAATGGAAATTGACTCAAGGTCGCGGGGCACATCGGGGGAACTAAGTTGGGGCATGAACCACCAATTAAAAGCTTCGATTTACTCATGTGACTGATTCTAACCCAATCATACAGACGTTGACAGGTGCATCTAAGTGAAAATGCGTGCGATTTATGTGCCGTTATTGTGTATTGCATGAAGCTTAATTTCCATTCTAGAGGTTTTATTGTTGTCAATTTCTATGTGACAGACTGACATAGCCACAGAATTAAACAGGTCGTCACTTCTTCCGTTTGACTAGAAGGGAAACATTGGAACACGTAACGTTAATGAAATGGCACAATTTCCTGACTAAATACCATAGCAATCGAACAATGAGCAGCCAGTTCAACATTAAACACGCCAAATTGTGCAAAATTTCAGTGACTGTTATCAACCGGATCACACAGCAAAGAGACACAGACGATGTCAAGTTCTACAGAGAAGTTTGTGAACGTTTTTTCATGCGCCTGCTAACTTTTTTTGAAATGATCGGAGGACCCAACATTATCGAGAAAACTTTCGCGCAATGATCTGAATTCTTCGAATCTGAAGGAGTCGTGGCGATCGGAGCATTTTGAAGGAATTCAGAGCAATCCGCAAGCGACGCGCGACTATTTTTCCTATCTCTGTAAGGTATTAAAAATTTCTTTTTGCCCACTTATTAAGTTCCTGCATGTGCCATCTGTTTGAATCAGTTTGCACTTCTAGCAAAGTGATACGATTAAACAATCTAATTCTGTGGACATAGCAATTGTACAGAACGGTTGATGTTGATAGCTCTACATGACAAAGCAACGGGATTGGCAGAATTAATGAATGCATGCAAATCAACTGAAAGCGGCTTCATAGTAAGAAGCATGGCAAGCATCATAGAAGTCTGTAAAGTCAACTCATATGAATAGCTGACAGGTAGGTGAGAGAATACAACATGAGTGCATTGAAACCAGGGATGCGGAGTCGGAGTCCCGGTGTCCTATCATTTTTGCAGGAGTCTGGAGTCCTGTCAAAGATAGGACTCCGACTCCGGCTTATAACTAGACCCAAAATATAATACAAACAACTTATTTATCCTCGTGCATAGCTGTCACTGTCTTGATGTCAACTTTCTCCATCAAGCAAAAGTACAGAGACAGCAGTGCATGCAAAGCTTGTAATAGTTGAGGGAATGAACCGTGATAGTGAAAAAAGGATTGTCGTTTCACTCGGTGATTTAGTAGAGAAGACAAGCCTTCCTAGCCTCGATCACACCTACGCACCAAAGGTCACATCAGAGACAAAAATGAAATACTAGCTTGTTGGAGAACATTACCTCTTACCCTCTCGTTAATCGTGTGTGATGGCTCCTCTAATGCGCATATTAAAATCAAAAGTGTGCTCATATTTTTTGAAGAACGATAGGGGATTTTCCTGCTTGTCAGAGACTGGAGAAAAACCGTGTGAAGCACACATCAACAAGATGGAAGCAGCCGATTCGTATGCATCCAACTGAAAGCGACATTTGATAAACTTTCATCGATAATGAGTGATAATTGATATAGCAATGATCACTAAGGATGGGTTCAGGTAAGCCTATAATGATCTATGATGTAGGTTAGCAGTTTTAAAAAAAACTGGGCTATATGTGCGTGCCACCCGGAGTTGGAGTCAAAGTCCTATCAAAATGATAGGACTCCGAATCCCTGATTGAAACAGTAGAAAATAATCGGAAAATTGTAAAATGATAAATGAAAATTACAAGAATTATGACAAATCATATCAGAACTTTCATTCCAGGATTAATTCACAAGATTGCCGTGGGTATATCCATGGGTATGGAGCGGGTATGGATGCTGAGGTCATCCCCACAACTCCCATAGCGCTTCTAGGGTCTATGGGGATTCTTGGAGGATCATCATGAATATTGTCATTCACTAGAAGCAATTAAAACTGGCGTTTTTCATCTGCGTTTTTCAGACATTAAAGTATGATTTTGAATTGTGAAGAACCCTACCATTTCACCACTTAAATTCTATGAGATATCTATGTTGATTGTTAATCCATTACACAATGTCTATGATTTGAATGATTAATAATAGCTTCGTTGTGTCAAGGACGTCTGAAGCATCATCTGAAGTTCCCCCGGGAAAAACGCCACGAGCATGTTTTGTGGCGAGCACGTCTGAAATATTAGCTCTGGTTGTATAAATCACTGATGCATTGCATTGTAGATCATATGACTTTGATTCAAAAGGATTGTGCGATACGAAATTATACATACGTGATAAATGCGATTGATCTTTAACCTACTGTATATTTTATATAAAAGATGTCATAATAAAATATGTCTCTTTTACACTTTGCGTTTAAAATAGACGGGAATCCACAGAAAACTTGAGCTGTTGTGTCCCGAAGCCATTTTTCAAAATTCATTATTTCGACTACACAGGACTATTAAAATAAAGGATGCTCATTATGTAACAATGCTTTAGGCGAGCACAAAGATCTAAACACTTTGCAATGTATTCTACAGGGTGTTCAGCAAAATTTGTAACAGACGTCGGTGGCGAAATCTGTCCCCATGTGGTGTTTCTCGAAGACGCACATCAAAATTCTCAACCAATCCGATGTACTTTTCCATTAAACGCTCATTTGCAGTTGTAGTGATGTATGAATTCGTTTTGGCCAAAAGATTTTGTGTCAATGGTGTAGCGCGATGCGTTCCCCTTCCATCATCTAATTTGACACCTTATGTCAAAATTTGGTACCATATGGGCCTACGATTTTCTTTGAATTCGGGAGTAAAGCCATGATCATCCATTTAAGCTCAAATTCGTTTGTTTTCTACACCGCATAGCAACCACTTCAATATACCTACTTCCTAACATGCGCTTATTCCAAATTTGTGGTATAACAGACGAAAGAAAAGCTTTTTTAGCACAAAATTGAGAAAAAACTAACATCTACCCTTACTAAAAAATATAGTCTTCGTTATGACTGTGTTTCGTTTTAATTTCACTGAGCAAAACCGATTTCCTAAAAGTCTTCAGCGGAAAAGACAGTGATGCAACGAAAACTTTCGTTGCATCAAAGACATCCCGCTAAACGACTGACAGGTCATCCGAAAGCTTCAATCAACATCAAGATCTTGTATTTTTCTTCAATCGCCATGCATTCGTCTAACGAATAATCCACGTCTTCCTTTACCAACAACGGTCCTTACTCTAGCAACGCATCGGCGTGTTCTGATTAGGTTAAGATCGGTACCTAAAACGTGATCAAAGATCGTAAATGTCAAAATAATAGCAATTTCTTTTTACTCGTTCGTCGAAACGTAGTAAACAAGCATCTCAATTTGCCTGCAGGAAACTTGTAAAGAAACTTATGAACACTTTCAGTTTGAGACTTCTCCAGTGAGTGATGACCATGTTCCATGCAATTACGAAGGATAGCAGTACTGCAATAGTTGCTTATGAGGAAAATTATATCCTGAGTGATCCGACTGATTCTACATTCTCTTATGAGACCTGCGGGCAAGTTCACTACATGAAGCCATTTGTCTTCGTCCGTTACTTTTGGCCAAGTACGAATAATGTCAATTATCATCCGCTGTCTGACGTCCTGGTGCGACCACACTGAAAGACTGTTAGGCTAACAAATCTCTAGCAGTATCCAAAAATTTTTCCAAAAATGGAAAAGTCTGACAAATGAACAGTACCTAGTGCTTGAAAAGCATTGTAGTGAGTTTAAACGAGTGTTTCCTTTCAGTCATCATGAGCAATGAAACAGATCGATGTTCCGGTTCCAATCTTAAAGATATTAAGTCGCGGTCATAAGTTCAGACTACGAGTTATACAAAAAAGCCGACTCACTCTGGCGTAATGCTTGACGAACGTAGCTGGGTGCCTCATTCAAGAAGATCTAACTTAATCCAGAATGATTTCAGATATGTGAGCGACCGATGATCAAACGAAGAATTCCGATCCAAGCATGTGGAGTATACTAAAAGCGCTCTCCCAATGAATCATTACTGTGAAAAAGAAATTACAGGCAAAACTAAAATGACCAATACAAATAGAAATCAACAAAAAATATATAGAAGATTCTTTCAACTTGTACACTGTAAATCGCTGGATACGAAAATTACATACAAACATATACCAAAATCATATACATGTACAATTTGAAACTAACATCTGATACGAGATTCTCGTATGTCTACAGAGATCTGGTATGTTTTTCATACCACATCTCACTTACTTTCGTATGTGATTGGTATGTAACGATACGAACTATTCTATCTGTGATTGACTGTTTTACACTGAAATACGAGTTGTTGGTATGCTTTATATACGAGACCCGATGCAAATTCATCCTTATTCGTATGTCTCTGGTATGCATTTGGCATGTGCAGCTTTAAGTCACATAGCAAAAAAAATAGATGTATTACATACTACTGTCAAATAACTTTTTTCGGTAATACCAGTCGTGAATATTTTTTGTTTGATAGAGTGATATTTAACTAGGTTAGATTTATTGTGAATTTTATGCTCCACGAGGTTGTCGTCGTTGCTACTTGTCTAGCAACATTTATATGACATTTTGTTAGCTCTACTTTATGAAAAAAGTTGATAAACATTTCACTTGATAAAGTTGATAAAGTAGTAACATTAGTATGATCTTTATTGACAAAAGGCCTTAAATCAACATACTTTGGACATGATTTATGCTTTCTTTTAACATTGTTCTGGTAGTACACTGTAAGCCAGCACCTCCTAAAATCGAAGAAACCTGCATCCTAAAGCTCCAAATACTAGAATTTTAGGAGGTTGCGTGAAATAGAATGTTGGCATACTAAAGAGAACAATAACCCTAGTGCGCTAGCCTCCTAAAACGCTTTGCTTTAGGATTTTATTATTAGTTACGAATAGTGTCTTGCTTTAGTGTGTGATTTAGGAGGTGCTGGTTTAGAGTGTATGTAAAGCATACCACATTTGAAATAACATACGAAAAGCATACACCAAGCATATGCCAAGAGAATACAGAAATATGCCAAAAAAGTTTTTTGGTATGCATCCTTCGTATGTGATTGGTATTGAGCGATAGTAATGGGAAAAAGACCGTTCCAGGACACCATAAAATCAAAAAATTAGTACTTTTAAAAACGACATAAATTTATGAATTTAGTCCCTTTTTCAGGTTTTTAAGACCTAAATTCATGAATTTAGTCCATTCAAAAAGTACCATTTTTTCAAAAAATGGTATTTTTAAAAACAACATAAATACATGAATTTGAACCCTTTTTCAGGTTATGAAGACCTAAATTCATAAATCGGCTAAAGCCAGAGGAGCTTCGCTCCGATTTGGGCGTTTTTAAAAATACCCAATTTTTCAAATTTTTCAAAATCTCAAATTTGAGAATTACAATTTTCACCCCCAAAATCATGACCGTTCTAGGACACCGAAAATCATAAAAGTTAAGAATCTCAAATTTGAGAATTACAATCGGGCGAAGCCCTAGAACCTTCGGTTCGATTTTCACCCCCGCCAAAATCATGACCGTTCCAGGACACCAAAAATTATAAAAGTTGAGTATCTCAAATTTGAGAATTACAATCGGGCGAAGCCCTAGAACCTTCGGTTCGATTTTCATTGCTTAAATCATGACCGTTCTAGGACACCGAAAATCATAAAAGTTGAGAATTTCAAATTCATGAATTTTATCCATTTTTCAGGTTTTTAAAATATATCATGTGACTTGCGAACCGAAGGTTCAGGGCTTCGCCCGTTAAAAATATTTCTTTAAAAAATGGAAGAAACAAAAGTGGAAGGAACTTCAGAAATGGAAGGAACCTCAAGAATATATCCTTCGTTATCATATGAACGTAGTTCTACTTTAATGGACATTGAAAAAATGAACATTGAAAAAATGAACATTGAAAAAATGAATAAAGAAAAACACAAAGATAGAGTTAGGTATATGAAAGATAAGGAATCTCAATTATTATTAAGATTAGAGCATTATAAAAAGTTAAGAAAGAGATGGTCTAATGCTTTAACAATTGTCATTTCATCTGGCGTTCTTACAATTCCAGTAGTTGCTACAGCTTTAAACTCGATACAAAATGAAAACACATTTCCATCTTTGAAATATTTTATTCACATCACAGACAAGCACTATGTACAAGTAGCATGGTTTACAACGAATAAAATATGTTGACTAGAAAATGTATTATGCCATGATACAATTGTTTCTGTATGAGTAAAATAAGGTAAGCTCATAGAACTATAAAACCAATGAGGACAAGTAGCATAGTTTACAACGAATAAAATATGTTGACTAGAAAATGTATTATGCCATGATACAATTGTTTCTGTATGAGTAAAATAAGGTAAGGCTCATAGAACTATAAAACCAATGAGGACAAGTAGTATGGTTTACAACGAATAAAATATGTTGACTGGAAAATGTATTATGCCATGATACAATTGTTTCTGGTAAATAGAAATAAGGTAATACTCATAGTACTATTATCCATTGCGAGTAGCTTACCGTTTCAATTGATTGAGTTTAGTATTTCATCAAGGGTTGGGCGCTGTCTCCCATGGCGAAGATACGAGTCAATAATAGCGAAGTTCCTTTTGAAAAATGATATAGATTCCGTCGAGTTCTTAATAAACGGAAATCGTAAATATAGTTTATAAAATTTTCTTAAAAAGATGTCATAGCCTCTGGAATAACCTAATTGTTTACAAACATGGCCACTTCCCCGGATTACAGTCAAGGCTCTTCCTTTTAACAACGATAACTTCACAGTATTGTTCACCGAAATGTCTTCTTCTCTTCTTAAATGTGCTAAATAATTAGTTAGCTCTGATGGTAAGATGTCTCTTTGAATTTCTTCTTCAAAATTATAGTTTGAACTGATATTGATGGCGTTATCTTGCAATGTGTCTTCAAATCGATTTATCACTAAAAATTCTCTGAATGTTTTTGATGCGTGGATGTCTTCTTCCTCCCTTGGTTTAAGATATTTCTCCTGAAATTCTGTTAGCATCTCAATACACTTCTTCCGTTGATCTTCGTTCACAATAGTGTCTGAAATTTTTCTTTTCAAATCGGCAAAGGCGATGCTTGAACGTGCCATTTTCGTTAAAACGTAGTGAATTAATTATAATAAAAAATAAAATTGTTGAAAGTCGCTGATGAAATTGACCAAAATAGATAAAGGTCACAGATGATTCGTAAGCAGTCACAGTCTCGTAGAACGCTCGCAGAATGAATGCACGCAGTAATACGTGGAATAATGGCAGCAGCTGTTCAAGTGAAAAGTTGAGTTATGCGGGTCACAAAGAATTCTCTCATACTGAATAGCTTAAACTGGTAGCAGCTGTTCATGTTGAGAAATTTGGTAACAGATGTTGCTAATGTCTTAATACAGATAAAACAATCAATATTCTCTTAACAAGAGTTCATAAGAATAAAATGGAACAATGTAACGTTTTAATTTAGATTAAATTAAATCATTTCAAAATCGAATAAGTAGTAAAGAAAGACATCATTAGAGAACAGTTTTAAATCAATACCCCCTCCCTTCTGACTAAGTAGCAAGGAAAGTCATCATTGTGGAACAGTTTTAAATCAATACCCCCTCCCTTCTGACTAAGTAGTAAAGAAAGACATCATTAGAGACCAGTTTTAAATCAATACCCCCCCTTCTGACTTCTAGGGTCTCTTAAGAAATTTTTTTATTATAAAATGAGCAACATAAATGAGTTTTTGAAATTATATGGAACGCAAACTACGACAAATTTCGACCTAAAGAAAATCGCAAATGAATTAGGAATAAAGAATTTTCATGTTCTAATGAGAAACGAATTACAATTCCTAAAAAATAGGCCATCAATAACTGTAAAATTTCATAACGAATCTTCACACTTCAGACCAAAACGGCGTACATTGGTCAGCAGGTATCTTTAGTAAAAACGGAGATAATTGTTATTTGACTCATACGGACTTCCACCTACAAATGAAGTAACAGAATTACTTGGAACGGGAACATACAATACGTTTCAAATTCAAACACCAGGCACTACCTATTGTGGACAATTATGTCTTTATGTTTTATTTAAATTACAAAAAGGAGTACCATTTCTAGATATTATGTTAGAGTTAAACAATCTATAACTCAAACGAAGCTAGCTAAAGTGCCACCTAAAGGTTAAAGCTCTGTTTTCTGTAATTCATTTTGATAAAAACGGCCTCTGATATCCTCATTATCTAAATCTTTAATTTCATAAGTAATCGGATAACTTTGATTTATTTTAGAAACTTCAAATATTTCTTTAGTCCAATAGCCAACAAAGCCTTTTTCAAATTTGTTCTTATATTTAAATATTCTAACTCTATCTCCAATTTTAAATTTCGGCTTAAGTTTCTGCAAATTCGGATTACTCTCATTCGAATAATTATTCTCGAATATTTTCTTTCGTATTAAATCAGGTCGTCAGAAGCATTCTTTGGGGTTTCTTCAATACCTGAATGAACTTTATTATTGTAATCTTCCACAATTCCTGGTAAAATTTTTAACCATTTCTGATTTCCTTGCTGAGTAAATTTCTTGAAAATTTTATTTTTTAACGTCCGATTGAATCTTTCTATCACTATAGCTTTTCCTGCGTTTTCAGTTGAATAAACAATTTCAAATAGTGGCTGAACGTTTCGGTTATAAAATTCCGACCCTTTATCAACAAACAATTTTTTTGGCTTTCTATTACTTTCTTTAAAGATTTCTTCAAACGCATATTTAACTGAAAGACCACTTTTATTTTTTAAAGGTTTTACCCAAGCGTATCGTGTATATAAATCTATAACTGTCAATGCGTATTTGTAGTCCCTTTCATTCGGCATATGAATAAGATCAGCACTCCAAATATCATCTTTATTAAATACTTTTACTTTTAATAAATATTTAGGCTTTCTATATTCTTTATGAATTTCAGATGCATAAACGTCTGAATTATCATTTTCATTTAAACCCTGACCGAATAATATTTTAGCTTGTAAAGCTTTCTTAACAAACATTCTTTCAATTTTTTCTCTAAATGTAGGATTCTGAATACTATCTAATTCTTGAATCATCTTCTTATCAGCTGCATGACGAGAACTTAGATCATGATTTCGATAAGCTAAATCATGCCTGTAAGCGGCGGCATCTACTCTATTTATTGGTTCTTCACCTGGTTTCGGATTATTATTCTCATCTAGTCTTATATCTAATCGAGTTCCTGGCCCAGTATATGAATGACCAGGAAGATGTTTTTCTTTCGAATATTTACTCCAAATAAATCCAGGAAAGTTTTCTAATGTTTTTTGTATATCACCACCGAAGTGGTGTGGAACTTTGTTCTTGTCACCTCCAATATGCTGACAGTTTGAGTTTTTATTTTTGTTTAATAGATAATTCAATAAATCTAAATTAGAAATTTTTAATTTAATTAAATTTTCGGAATTTTTTAGTATTCATTTTAAAAGATAAAAAAAATTAAGAAGATAAAAAAAATTGTTTTACCGAAAAGAACCAAAGGTCATGAGGTTATTACCGAATCATACTAGGACTTAGATATATTCCAGAACCATCTTTAGTTTCTTTAATTTCAATTAAATCATCAACATTGTGGAGAATATTTTTAAGAACTCGTTTTCCTTCATCAACTAATTTTAATTTACTGATAAAATTATCTACTATTCCTTCTCCCCTAGCAACTTTCTCTAACTCTCTGTTATGACGTTTTTGTTCTTCTAATGCTGCCTTCTCTGATTTATTTTTATTTACTGCTTGGACAATACCAGCTGTCCCACCTGCAACACTTCCTGCAGCTGCTATGCCACCTATTATTAGTGGAATTAATGGGACAATCCCGCCATTCTTTTCTTCTTGTAATTGAATATTCTCTATCATTGGTTTACTTATGTAATACTTTTTTTTGTTAATCGTAATAGTTTTAGGGGTATTTTTGTCAACAATATTACGTAATTTTAATTCAACAGTTTTATTATTAATATTACTTTTCGCTTGCGACATTTTTAATAAAAAAATTTTAAGTTATCAAAAATTTAAATCTATTCTAGTAATGAAAAAATTTTAAGTTAAGAATTTTTTTAATCTATTCTAGTTATGAAAAAATTTTTAAGTTAAGAATTTTTAAGTTAACAAAAATTTTAATCTATTCTAGTTATGAAAAAAATTAATTAATCGGACCAAAGGTCCTCAGGTTACTAACCGATCGACTAAGTCTTGGGCTTTAACCTATCGGAGCAAAGCTCCTCTGGCTTTAGCGCTTTAGCCGATCCTAACCATCTTTCCATTAAGAATTTCAATAGAATATTTTGCATCTTCTAGCAATAAACCATAAGCCATCAATGAAGTTGTGGAATCTTTCTTTTCAATTTTTATTGTTACATCACAACCATTTTTAATAATATCTTCAGATTGTGCACTTAAATCGAAACAGAAAACAGGATATAAATGTCTCCAATCTCCAGGAGTTAATTGTGGTTCATCTCCAAATTCTAAACAAAGATTTCGATAAGAATCATATCCTTCCATAAATTGATTATTGGTATCATCGAATCTTAATGGATCAATTGGATATCGAGTTTGATTTAATGAAACTTGTAAACTTCGAATTGTATTAATATGGAAGATATTATTGTTCTTATCAAAACTTGGAGAATTATTTCTTTGAAATGTTAGTAATAAATATCTTGGAGTATTCGCAGTTCTAGTAAAATGCCAGTTAAATCTTTGTTCGGAAAAAGTTACTGAACTAGCAGTTCTCTTTAGAAAATTAACTGGAATTGGTTTGTTAGTATTTAATCTTTTTGCAATAGCTGTTTCAAACTCTAAACTAGGAGTAATATGCTTAATCCACCATTCAAGTCTATCAATTTTTAAATATGCTTTTTTCCCAGTCTTACCAAAAAGATTAATTCATTATTTGCTGTACGATGAATTATTAATTTAAATTTTAATTGATATGATATTTTATCATAATCTAAATATCCGAATAATGGAGACAATGACCAATTTACTGTCTGTTTACTTTTTTTGTTAAATTCACGTCTTTTCTTTATATGCTTCATTATTTGTTTTATTTAAATGTTTTGCAATATTTTTCTACATCTTTCGCAATTCTGCGGCATCTGTTCCAGCGTGAGTTAAATCATCAATAATTATACCATCATTAGTATCAGGAAACCAACCTTCGATTTCATGCTTTTTATTATTTTCACCAATTGTTATAAATCTAAGCATTGTATCAATTACACCTGGGGAATCACTTATTGTTTCTATATTTTGAGTTGCAACATCTAAACGCATTTGTGTAAATAAACTTGGGAAAAAATTAATCTCTAGTGTAATATTATCGGTATCTGGTAATGGTGTTGTAAAATTAGCATCACTATATAAAGAATATTCGCAGTGTAAAAATGAATCAGGTAAATATAAATAACTCTGCTGATTATCAACTTCAAAGATTAAATCTCCTCCAGTGTTTACTCTACTGGAAGATCCGGGATTCATAGCAATTCTTATATAGTCATTCTTTTTTTGATTGTAACTGGTGAACGGGGATCATCTAATCTAAATTTATTTTCGATAAGCGAAGACATTTTTATAAGAAATAATTTGACTTTTTGTTTTTCTCACAGATAGAAAAAAAATTTTTATTAAATATAATTTTAGAATTTTACTAAATATAATTTTAGAATTTTACTAAATATAATTTTAGAATTTTGCTAGACCAGCTCCGCTACAGCTTTGCTGGTTAGACAGAAGGTTGCTGCTCACGCCATTACCTCTTATTTCTTCAATTGTTTTTTCATTTTGTTTACTATCACCCTCTACAGCTATGTTAGCAATTTTGTTTTTTGTTTCATCTGAAAGTTTTTTTAATTTTTTTAGTTCTTCAGAATCATTCCTAAGTTTACGAATAGCTTCTAGTTGTTTTAATTCGTTTTGAGACTTGACAGCATTTGATATTGCACTAGCTGTACTACCTATAGCAGCTGCTCCTTTTGCAGCAGATGTAATCAAATCTTTATTATTTTTAATTAAGTTAACGATACTACCAATACCAGAAAAGATGCCATCCCCTTCTTTTTGAACGGTTTCTCTATTATCATAATGGTAAACCGGATTCATACGTGGTTCATGAGCAATTTTTTGATTTGAAGCAAAATGTTTTAGATTGTGTTTATAAAATTATAGGCATTTTTTAGTAATAA